>JBBPKY010000482.1:0-20511 GCA_038089495.1 Xerocomellus dryophilus
GTAAGACTCATTCTCGATCTGTGCAATACAAGCATATCTTCTCTGAATCCTTAAGCCGTTCGCTTAAGACCTCGACCTCTGCCCTTAGTAGTATCTTGACGATGTTGTGTCTCTCAGTGAGTACCTCTGTCAAGACGCTAGTCACATTGCTTGATTCCAAGTTGGTATGCCCTGCATAACAAAAGATCGAGAATTCTCCTGCCGTCCCTCCTATCTAGGAGAAGGACCACCCACACATAAACCATAGCATCCCACCAAGCCCTAAGAAGAGCCTACGGGCTTACCCAACCCTCTGACGACGAAGAAGAACAACCTTCGCCCCCTCGTACCCCAGAACCACGAAGACAAAGAAACCCCCACATTCCCCCTGTACCCTCGTGTCCCACACCTAGTACCACTCCGACCCCACAGAACCCAGTCCACCCAGTAAACCCAACACCGTCAAACTCCATGTCTACCCAGTCCACGGAACTTAAAGCGGCCCTCCCCACTGACTTCTCCAGAGAACCCAAGGACACTATGCGTTGGATCAAGGCCTTGAGGGCCTACTTCAAGATTAACCCCACATTATATGGCACTGATGAGCGCCAAGTCACTGTCACCCTGAACAAGATGAGTAAAGGACAAGGTGTCAAGTTCTCCGAAAACTGGCTCGACACCCTCAACAACTCCTCCATTGATGCCAAAGAAAAGACTTTCGACAAGTTTGTTGAAAACTTCACATCCACCTTTTGCCCATTTGATCTCAAAGCCACCTCTTGCCATGAACTTTCACAACTCATACAGAAAACCACCAAATGCTCCAATGGAGTAACAGATGATGGTTTCCAACACTATATTACCGAGTTCCAGAACCTAGCTGCTAAAGCTGGGATCACCGACGACAACATCCTCATTGACCAGTTCTTGCTGGGATTAGACCAGCAACTTACCACCATGATCCTTTCCATGTTGACCATTTCCACAACCATCGTGGAATGGATTAAACAAGCGAAGACCTTCCACACTCAGAAAATGAGAATCCTAGCCATCAGAAACGGAAGGACCCCCACCGCTCTTCGAAACCCTCGCCCTGCTCGAGACCCCTATGCCATGGATGTCAATGCAGTAACGTTGACCAAACTTACCCCCACCGAACAGGCTAAGTGCATCAAGGAAGGATGATGCTTCCGATGCTGCAAAACTGGACATAACGCCACCCAGTGTAACTCCCCTCGGAACTCCCCTCAGAAGTTCACCCCTCGTCCTCAGACCATTCGCTCCGTGGAAACTCAGAAACCCTCGACGTCTTCCTCTTCGCAAGCTGTTATGGTACTGCTCAGTCACACCTGCGCATAACGGACTTAGCCAATTTTTCACTTTCTTCTTTATCTTATCAGATAAACTGGGCACAGACATCATACCCAGTACCCACCCTCCTTTATGGTAATTCACTTTCTTACCAGATCCGCGATCTGCCTTTACGTTATGCACATGCTTCTCTTCATTTCCGTGCAGTGCATGGCTATGCCTTATTTCTGTTATGCTTCTTCTCTCTTCCATTCTGCCACCGCCACAATGCGGTTGCCTCATGCCTATGCTTCTATCCAGGCTATGCTGCCACATACTATAGCTATGTTGGGACTAGTATCGTTAGATAGGGTACAAACATGTACAAACAGTAGAGTACTATATAAGGGCGCAAGTCCCGACCAGAGAACTCTAGTCTAGTTCTCTTGGTCTTCTACCCCAAAGACATCGACTCAGTTGGACCTACAAAGTCCTAGTTCTCTCTCCATACTTCGTCCCTCGTAGTTGCCAGTTCTTTTCGTGATTCCCTGAAGCACTAGGTTTTTGGGTTGTTTCACAAGCCCCTACGACCGCCCCTTCTACTATAGACACCTTCATTAACTCCCTGAAAACCAAAGGCAAGAATGAAGAAGAGATTCTCCAGGTCCTCCAGATGTGTTTCGAAGAACCGAAGGAAGAAGTCTCCTTCGTCTCCACCAAGGATTTTTGAAATGAGAAGCCACTTCAACGTCGCCTTCTTGTACCTCTCCTCATGTACTTGTAGCTTCCATGAATGACAGAACCCTGCATTTCCCAATCAAGCTATTTGTTGGATGACAAATCGTTGAAACCACCGCTCTTATAGATTCCGGCGCAACCGGAAACTTCATCGATATAGGCTCATTGTCTCTTGCCAATTTTCCCATAAAGAAACTCCCTGAGCCCATCAAAGCATACAATGTAGATGGGACCACCAATCTGCAAGGAACCATCAGGTGGAAAGTCCAGACTCAACTTGCCCTTCCCCAAACACCAGAAACCCTTGAACTCATGGTCCTAGGCCTTGGGCATAGACAAATAATCCTCGGAATGCCCTGGCTATGACCCAAGAACCCCCACATCAACTGGAGGAGGAAAACTTTAACCTTCACCAACTCTGTCCCTTTGAATAATGACAATTTCTCCCCCCAGAGATATCTACTCCGCTGGTTAGGAATGGATGCTGACATGGAACTGGGATGCCTCTGTTCCCAAAGGTACTCACCGGAGGAAGTTGCGTCTCTTAGTGGGTACCTCCCTCCGGTGGAGCCTTATTGTGAACACCTCAACAAGATCACCATCGCTACCCAACTGGCACAAGAAACCAAAGTCTCGGAAGTCCTTCTCCCCAAATGGTGCAAAGACTTCCAAGACATGTTCTCCAAACGCACCCATGACCTTCTTCCCCCCTATCATCCATATGACCACGTCATAGAACTCAAGGAATCCTTTGTCCCAAAAGTTGCCAAGGTGTACCCCCTCAACCCTAAAGAGCAGGAGACTTGTAAGGCATTCATTGATGAACACCTGAAGACCGGACGAATTGTACCTTCGAAATCCCCCCAGGCAGCCCCCTTTTTCTTCGTACCCAAGAAAGACGGCTCCTTACGACCTTGTCAAGATTATCGACATCTTAATGCCCACACCATTCGGAACGCATACCCTCTACCCCTCATTCCTGAGCTCATTGACGACATGAAAGACTCCACCCTGTTCACCAAATTTGACATTCACTGGGGATACAACAATATTCACATTCTCAAAGAAGACCAATGGAAAGCTGCCTTCATCACTCCCTTCAGACTCTTCGAACCAATGGTCATGTTCTTTGGCTTCTGCAACGCACCCTCCACTTTTCAGGTGTTCATGAATCACATTTTTGCCAATATGATCGCTGAACGCTGGCTCAAGATCTACATGGATGACCTAGGGATATATACACAGAACGACCTTGCTTTCCACCATGAACGTACTCGCCATGTCCTAACCCGTTTGCGAGAACACGGCCTCTCTCTCAAACTATCAAAATGCACCTTTGACACACCACGGATGGAGTATTTAGGCATGATCATTGGCCAAGGAAAGGTCGAGATGGATCCCACCAAACTCTCTGCCATTTGTGAATGGAAACCCCCTGCCTCTGTGAAAGGAATCCGCTCATTTTTAGGATTTGCAAACTTCTATCGCAAATTCATTCCGAACTTCTCCCACGTCGTTGCTCCTCTTAACCTGTTAACCAAGAAATATCAAGCTTGGTTGTGGACGAATCTCCAACAATGCGCCTTTGAGACCCTCAAAAAGGCCTTCGTGTCAGGACCTATACTCTCCATCCCTGACATCTCTCGCCCCTTCTCCATTATGACGGATGCCTCCCTCCTAGCCACTGGCGCCATCCTTCTTCAACTGGATACTAATGGTGACCTTCACCCCTGTGCTTATTACTCCCATACCTTCGCACCTGCGGAACGAAACTACGACATCTACGATAGAGAACTCCTAGCTGTCATCCTCGCCCTCACCAAATGGTGTCAGTACGTCCAGGGGACATCCCATCCCGTCACCATTATCACAGACCATAAAAACCTCTCCTACATCAAAGACCCTCATAAATTATCTCGTCAACAAGCTCGCTGGTCTCTTTTCCTCCAAGACTTCAATATTGTGTGGAAGGTGTTACCTGGTGCCAAACTAGCCCCCGTGGATGCTCTCTCTCGTCATGATCATATTGATACCTCCTTAGACAATGCCGACGCTTCCATTGTCCCTGAGCCCGCCATCATCAATGCCCTAGATCTTTTCCTCACCCGCCATATCAAGAATTCTTCCTCCTCCGACCCCCTTGTCCTCCAAGCTATTCAAGCCCTCAATGAAGGATCCCCCCTCTTCCCTTGCTCTTCCCTAAGTGACTGGTCCTTCGACAACGGACACTTATTCTACAAGGGTTGTCTTTATGTTCCTCCCCCTGCCCGTCCTGCCCTCCTTAAATTTATTCACTCATCCCCAACTGTGGGTCACCTTGGTCGTTTCCACACCAAAGCCATTCTTGAACATGACTTCTGGTGGCCTGGCCTATCCACCTTCGTCAACACTTTTATTTCTGGTTGCGCTATCTGTCAGCAGAACAAGGTCATCACCCACCCCACCTCACCACCACTATCCCCCATACGCTCCACCTCCACTCTTCCGTTCAAGCAGCTTTCCGTCGACCTCATCACCAACCTACCCCTCTCCGCCGGCTTTGACTCTTTGATGGTCGTGGTCAACCACGGCCTTACGAAGGGGGTAATCCTCTGCCCTTGCATGAAAACCATTGACGCCAAGGGCATAGCCCAACTCTTTTTTGACTATGTGTTCAAACGATTCGGCCTCCATGACACCCTCATCTCTGACCGTGGTCCACAATTTGCCTCTGCCTTCACCAGAGAACTCGCTCACATCCTGCAATACGACATTCGCCTATTTACTGCCTATCATCCACAGTCTGATGGACAAACGGAGCGGACCAACCAGGAAATAGAAACATATCTTCACATCTTCTGTGCCAATAATCCCCACAAATGGTCCCAACACTTGACAGCTGCCGAATTCCAACATAACTCCATCCCTCACAGTTCCACCAAAGTCTCTCTGTTCTCCCTCCTCCTCGGATATGAACCTCGAGCCTATCCCTCTTTGGGAAAGATGTTTATTCCAGCCTTGGAAAGTTGTTTATCTTCCCTCGATCTCATGAGAAAAGAAGCTCTGGCCACACATGAAACTGCCCGACGGATCATGACAGAACGCTCCTCTAAGCGGTTCTCACCCTGGAAAGTTGGAGACAAGGTTTGGCTCGAAGTGACTAATCTCCGCATCCCATACCCATCCAGGAAACTAGCCCCCAAACGCCACGGTCCCTTCGAGATTAGCCAGGTACTATCCCCCCTCACCTACTGATTACGTCTTCCTTCCACATGGAAAATTCACAATGTGTTCCATGCATCTCTCTTATCTTCTTATCGGCAGACCGACGCACATGGCCCCTCCTTCTCCCGTCCTCCTCCTGACGTCATCGAAGCTGAAGAAGAGTATGAGGTCGACCATATTGTTTCCCACAAAGGCCCTCCGGGACGCCGCCAGTACCTGACCGCATGGAAAGGCTATCCTTCTTCGGAAAACACCTGGGAACCCGAAATTAATCTCCATCATGCCCCCCCTAATTCTCTCTGACTATAAGAAAAGTCGCAACATCACCTAATTTCCTCACCCTTCTCACCCTTTTCTCCATCCTAGGACGCAGCATCTCTACATGAAGTACCCCCCTAGTGAATGCCCCTTAGCGTCATCTTTGATAACCATGTCGTTTTTATCTTCTTCCACCTCTTCTTCCTCGCTTTCTTCCTCGCCTTCATCTTCCCCGTTGCGTTTGCGATGGGTCTCACCTACCTTGCTTCCCACCTCCGCTGCCCATACACTCTATGCTGCCATTCTCGCAAACCCGGTCCTCCTTCACACTGTCGAGGACCTCCCTCTCTATGACAAAGACTTGATTTCCCAAGAACTTGTCCGCCGGTTTCACGATGCAACCGCCTTACAATGTTACCAAAACTTATCCACTGCTCATAACTTCAAAGATGATTTCGGAGTACCATTCAACCTTCGTCTCTCAGACCTTTCTAACCGAGTCCTTATTACTCTCCACCTTCATGGTTTCCACTCTTTCATTGAACAGTTACCTCCTACCCTCTTATACCCTACCTTTCATCGAATCTTTCTCTCCATGACTATGGAACAGAGAGACCGTTACACCTCCCAATCCGAACTCCTACCTCGTCAGTCCCCAAACCCCCTGCCTGTCCCTGCTCCCATGTCGCCTGCCACCACTCTGCTTTCTCATATCTCCTCCCCCGCCCCCCCCAATGCGACCTCCTCTCTTACTGCAGTCAACTCTGAACCTGGACTAGATGAAGAAGCAATCAATCAGAACCACTCTTTCATTGTTCGCATTGGCAACAATTGTCCTATCCTCTCTGCTCCTGAGCGCGTTTTATCAGTCCCCATCACTCGTCCTCCCACCTCCATCCTCACCGAATGCTTTCAGTGCCATGGTCGTGGTCACTATAGAGAGAACTGCCCCCACTACGTCTGCCCTCACTGTCACGTTTCTGCTCCCGGACATCCCCAATCAGCTTGCCTTACTGTCCAATGTGATACTTGTTCCTGATGGGGACATTCCACCCGTTTCTGTTCTACCAGGATATGTTCTCGTTGTGATACAGGAGGTCACGTCGCTGACGATTGTCCATTGGAGATTCTTTCCCCTGAGCAGGCCACCCACATCTTTGGCGTCCCCTCGAACTCCGAGTAGGAACATCCCTAGAGGGATCCTGATTGAACCAGGGGTTCAATTGTACAAGAGGGGTAATGTTACAATTTTCCTACTTCACACACGTATCTTCCTCTGTTCTTTTTTTCGCCGAGTTGTCACCGGCCCGGGTATGTTTTCTCTTCGTTGGATACACTGTCTCCATCTTTTTGATGGGACCACGCTTTCTCTTATTCTTTTATGATTGCCTCACACCATTCTCCATAAGTCCTACCGGTAGGGGTATATCCTTTCACTCTGTTTCCTTATGGACAGCGCTCCTCCTTTGACTAGTTCTCTTGTACTAGTCATGTGTTCCTTTAGTCATCCTTTCTATCTTGTTCCTAAGGGTTCTATGCTTATGCGTCGTTTCTGACTGTTTCCATAACATTCTATGCTTACGCGTCCCTTAGTACTTATACCTCACTGCCCTGTACTGTAAGACTCATTCTCGATCTGTGCAATACAAGCATATCTTCTCTGAATCCTTAAGCCGTTCGCTTAAGACCTCGACCTCTGCCCTTAGTAGTATCTTGACGATGTTGTGTCTCTCAGTGAGTACCTCCGTCAAGACGCTAGTCACATTGCTCGATTCCGAGTTGGTATGCCCCGTGTAACACGCCTGCAACTCGTCCCTATGGCTTCCTGGGTCGGTAACTCCACTCGACAATGCCGTTTCGCCATCGCCGTCGTTCATACCACCTCTATGGCGTTCTGGGTCACTGTGGGGGCTGTCTGGGACAGCAATTTTGCCGCTTGGGTCGCTCTGCTCAACTCGAGCACTGCTAGGTGAGTACTTCCAATTTCTTTGCTTCCAGTGTTCATGAACTTGTACTGATGTGTCCTGCGGCTTCTTCAGCTACTCCTGGACTTCCTCGATGCTTCTGGATGCTCCCGATGCGTCTGCATCATGTCCCGGGCCTCCTGGTTTGACTTGAGCCCTTCCAGGTGAGTATTTTCGACCCTTTTGCTTCGAGCGTTTGGTGACTTGCTCTGACATGGTTAGCAGCTTCACCGGCCGCTTCCAATCGTCCTCGTCGCGTCCTAGTGCTCCTGATGCATCCGTCCGACTGCTGGTAAGTCCATCTTCGCGGTTTGCAGTTCCGATTCACTCCTCCTGAAGCTCAGCACTTGGGGGCTCATTCAGTCAGTTCGCAGGCTTGTCAAGTGCTTCAGGTGGAGTTGGTAGTACCACTGGTGAGTCATTGTCATCTGGTACAGTGTACTGACTGTTTTCTTCTTCAGCTGATGGCTTCAGTGTCGCTCATCATGTGTTACGATTTCTTTCTTTTTCCATTGTTGTCACCGTTCTTCCATCATTCTGCATTCTTTCAGAACCTTCGCTTCGTTCCTGTGGAACACCCTCCACCTAAACACAGCTTCCTTCTTATACGCTGTGCATGGTTACCATTGTCCCGTTCCTACTTACCTTTAATGGACATCTGTTTCCCTTCATGCATTTCACATGCAGCCTCGCCCCTTCTATTGTATGAGCCAAGCATTACCACTTATATCCATCTTAGCTTCCTTGCTATGAACACTGCTTGGTCCGTGTGCTGCGTCTCCACCTATTTAAGTAGACGACTCCCCACATGTACTCTCTAACTTCGCCCTGTTGGAATTCTGGTATTTCTTATTCAGAATTCTTATTCCTGATACCAGATTCTAGAACAGTCTATAACCTTATCTTTACACTATTCATATTACTCATCCTTATCTTTAGTCATAGATATGATGTCATTTCTTATCTCTTATCATGACGTCATTATCATGCCATATGGTGTCATTCTTGCACCATTCCTTATCAGCCAATCATGGCTTATCTTCTTATCTCCTTATCATACAATAATAAGGTTTATGTCAATAGGTACAAACAATACCTAGACACTATATAAGATGGGCCTTACAGCCTATCTCAATAACAACTTCAGTCCACTCAAAGGTCCTAGCGTTCCACTAGTACCTTCTTATAACTTCACCTTGCTCTCCAACCAAGAACCATTGTCTAAGTGAGTCTCTCCACTTGGACACCATATCCCTTTGTGTTTCTGCACTATCGGGATTGTATTCCCAATATGCCCTGCTCAATCTACCTTGACACAGTCCTCCCAGGATCTCTATAAGTCTTCAACTTACTTAGAGTAGGCACTCCTTGTTTTACCGTGTTCATTGCAGCGTCCCTGCAACTCCCTTGTTAGTTTGAGGAAGTCCCAGATGTCTCCCTTGTCTTTGCCCATTGGAGGAATCCCTCCAATGTCCCTTGTCCACCGAAGGATATCCCTTGGTGCCTCAGTCCTTAATTGTCGAAGGATAACCCTCGACATCCTTGTTCAACCCTTGTCGCTTTGAGCCTACATTAGTCCCTACCCAGGCCTAGTGTAACAAAAGGTCAAAGTTCTCCTGAATGGAGCTACCATCGCTGTAGTCTCCCACCATAGCTCATCGAACCCCCCATCCATCTCATTGGTTTCAGCTGTGAGAACCCACCCCAATAGATTCTTCTCCCAAACCATCCCGATCGGACATCAAAGAAGAAACCCTTGACCTTGATACTTTGCTTCTTTCCCCCCAGGAAGAAGAACTCACTCGTGACCTTGCTCATCAGTTCTCCATGGGAATCTCCATCCCAAGAGAACCGATGCCACCCTCGCTGACCCTGATCGCCACCACCCCACTTTTTCCTCTACCTCCACCACCACCACCCACTCCCCTCCTCTCCCATTTCCCACCATCTCCCACCATGTCCTCCTCGAAACCCACTGAACTTCACATTGAAGTGCCTGAAGCCTTCAATGGATCCTATGGGAAAGCCATACCCTGGCTTAACTCTGTTCAGTTCTACCTCCTCGTCAACCAAGCCGTCTACAACGATGACGCAAAACAAATCACATTTGCTCTTTCATATATGACTAAGGGATCTGCTCAAACTTGGACAGCCACCTACCGACAAGCAGCCATCTCAGGTACCACCATATCCCGTGGTACCTTCGCCAGCTTCATCTCAAAATTCGAGAAATCCTTTAAACACCATGACGTTACTGGCAATGCCATATCTTGGCTTTCAACTAAACGAATGATTAAGAATGCCAAAACCAACGCCTACTCCCCCTCTCTTGTTGAATATATTTCCTCCTTTAAAAACAACATCGCCCTCGCCGACATCTCCAACGAGAACGTCCTTATCAGATATTTCTCAGCCGGTATTCCCCCTGCGCTTATGTGCCATATCATGTGAATGGACACTGTTCCCACCAAGGTGGAGGACTGGTACAACAAGGCCATGTCTTTCCAAACCCAATGGGAACACACCGAAGAAATTGCCAAGAGGAACTTGAAAGCCTCCTACCAAACTTACCATTTGTTCTCTGCCCCCACCAAGACATGTGATCCAAACGCCATGGATGTGGACATAATCAAGGTCTCCAAACTTACCCCCGATGAATGAAAACGTTGCATCGAAAAGAAGCTCTGCTTCTGCTGCTGAAAACCCAGCCACACTAGCACCACCTGCATCACTTTCATCCAGAAACCTCATCCTACTGTCAAGAAGGTGGAAAGCAAGGAACTTCCCAAGTTGGAAGACATCGACGATGATGGTGAAACTGTGCAAACTGTAGATTCAGGTTTTTAAAAGGGAGGACTTCTTCAACGCGAGTACCTCCTTCTCCTTGTGCCAATGGATCAGTAAAAGCTACACCCTCTATGCAAATCCCTTTGAAATTGATCATCCCCATGCACACCTTGAAAGCCATCGAAACCTGAGCACTTGTTGTGCAGGTGTGACTGAGCAGCACCATAACACTACCCCCTCTCTAAAGATCGACTTCCAGGCGATCAAAAGGTATTTGCTGGGGCAGGAGAGTTGTCAGGGGCTCTGGCTGCTTGTTAAAAAGGAAGAGAAAATCCTCTGGTGGGATTGAGAGTGCTCGGGGTGCCGCAGGATTAGCATGGTAGAAGTCTTTCAAAGCTTTTTTAGCATTGCTGAGGTTTGATTTCGGCTCCCAAGTGCGGTCTGACTCGTCGTATCCTTTCCAATGCACCAGGAATTCCAATTTTTTATTTTTATATCTGGAATCGATGATCTGGTCCACCTCCCATTCATTGTCTCTGTCTTTTGTGACATGGACAGGTCCCGGTCGGGAAGCTATTTGTCCCTCTAGCCGGTCCTTGTGGGGTTTTACCCATGAGACGTTGACTACTGGGTGGATTTGCATTGATTTCGGTAATCATAATTCAACGGCATTTGGCCCTGCCAGGCCGACGATTGTGTAAGGGCCAAGCCACTGTTCTAATAGCTTGTGAGAGGCACACGTCAAGCGCAGATTTTCTGTTGGCAGCCTGACTTGCTGACCAAGTTGGTATTCTGGCGCAGCCGATCTATGTTTATTGGCGTTGAGTTTCATGTGTTCTTGTGCCTGTTTCATATTATTTTTGATGCTTTCTATTGTTTCCTCCATTTCAGATGCGTATTTCTGGGCCGCTGGAGCTTTGTCTGAAGAAATGGGTTCAATTCCCATTCAGGGAACGTATGACCGTGTGACATCAAAGGGTGCCTTCTTGGTCGAAGCATGTTTTTTACTGTTTATGGAGAATTGTGCAATGGCTAGCCATTCGCTCTAGGTCTCCTGTTTCTCAAAGCAATAAATATGTAAGAATTTGCCAACTTCTTTGTTGATGATTTCTGTCTGACCATCTGTTTGAGGGTGGAAAGATGTTGATAATTTAGTGTTGATGCCCAGTGCTGTATTCAGTTGTGCCATGACTTGGGCAGCAAACTGGGGGCCTCTGTCGGAGGTTATCAACTGTGGAAGACCATGGTGCTTCCAGATGTGTAATAGGAATAACTTCGCCGTGTCCAGGGCAGAACATGTTTTTGTACAGGGGATTAACTCAACCTCTTTAGATAATCTGTCGACAACCATCAAGATCACGTCATAGCCGTGGGAAAGGGGTAGATCTGTAATAAAATCAGCTGATATGTGTTCCCACAGGGTTGTCAGGATAGGAAGTGGTTGGAGGAGGCCTGCTGGGGCCTGATTAGATCCCTTGAATTTTTGGCATGTGTCGCATCTAGCGACGTATTCTTTGACTAATGTGGCCATTCCAGGTCAATAATAGTTGCGCTGCAACAGCTCTATGGTTTTCTCATAACCGGGATGTCCAGCTACTGGGGAATCATGGTCCTTCTGGATTACGTCCATTCTTAGCAAATTGCCTTCAGGCACGTAAAGTCTTCCATAGACGTCATAGAATAGTCCATTGCATTCTTCACAGATGGCGGTGTAAAGATGCTAGGACGGCTGGAAGGACTAGGAGTAGGGAACCTCACTAGCCCTAGGCCATCGAAGTGAGAAAAGGGGGAGGCGAGATACTTCACCCCTAAAGGGACTCGAGGTAAGGGTGAAGAAGTGGGGAAGTCCGAGACCAATTCCGCCAAGGGAGACGATAGTCCGTGTGTAGTCCGGAGCGCGAGACCAGTAGTCCGAGGTGAGAACAGATGAAGAAAAGATGTAAGGGACGTAGACGGTGACGGTGAACAGTACGGTGGATCGGTAGACGGTGCGGAGGATGAGTGGTTCGAGCAGTTCGAGAATCCAACCAAAAGTGACATTCTATCTACAAGGTACAAAGCTTTATAGTCCAGGTATACCCGAGACTTGTCAACATCCAAGGGAATGTCATGAGAACTAAATGGAGATAAAGAGAAATATACCAGACTGGTCTAGAAGCCCTAGGGGCAACCGACCCTAAAAAGACCAGCGTCAGACCCGAAGTTTCGAACCAGCACTCAGTGATACTAAAAATAGAAAGCTAGAAATGATTGATGCAAAGTGAATGAATAGGACGGAGATAAGGTGAAGTCTAGTCAAATAGATGAAAGGTAAATGAAGCTGACATGCCAATAGGTAAATCTTGACCGGGCTACGCAGACTAGTCCAAGTATCGATCTAGCACCGGTCTAGCAGCGGTCTAAGTAACAAAATGCTCAGGAAAAGTAAACATGAGAATAAGTAGCATCCAAAAATATAAAAATGGGTGGATATAACCGTAGAGACGCACCATGCTCTACATCCGCAGGGGACTTAGCTACTGACTGTCCCCAGTCAGATGTGCGATCGCATCATCCCGAGAACAATGCGGAGTTTGAAACCATGGGACCGCCTTTACATATAGTCCAATGCGTGTGCACAACATGGCTCACCCTTTTCAACCTCATCCCACCATGTCCCAATTCCAGTCTCATCTCGACAAATTCCATACCCTCTCCGACACCAGCGCCACGCAAACGGTTTCGTGAATTTTGCATTCAACTCGAGGTGGTAGCAAGATCGGTCCCGGATGACCGGGAGGACCTGAGGGAAGAGCAAGACATGTGGGTGGAGCAGTTCACGTTGGCACTGGTAAGTGGCGAGAGTCCAGTTCCCAATTTACTGACAACCCTTGATAGGACCTGTGGGAGAAGGCCCGGAACGACGCCACCAGTCTCGGCATCGACACCAACATCGACGACAACATGGTCGCCCGCGTCGTGGAGGCCGAGCGCATGCAGGTCGAATGGAGACAGAGAAGGGTGGCCGAATGTCTGCAAGCCAAGGCTCTGCCGGCAATGCAAGAGTCGATGATGGAGGTAGAGGAGGTGGAATGCGCGGTGGTGCCGGTAACAGAGAAGCAGGTGGTGTCATCCGATGCGCCATCGGTCGCGTCATCTGTGTGCAAGGTAAGTGGTAATTTTTTTAGGCACGGCTTACTGGACTGGGTCGGCGTGTGCCCAGTGCCAGAAGTCGAAGACCCAGTGCAGCTTTGCACAAGGTCGACACGGCCCGAGGAAGATGTTGGAGACAGCAGTCATGACCAACCAAAGTAAGTGTGGTTTAATTTCGTCCAAGGCCAACTGACCGCATTGATAGGTGGTGGGCCAGTCTGGGCCACTGCCAAGGCCGGCTCAAGCAAGTGGGCCGCGTCGCCCTTCGAGCTCGAGGAAGACGAGTACTCGGAAGACAATGGGACACCCGTAAAGTCGAAGGGGAAGGGACGCGCCGCGCCGCCGAAGAAGACTGGAGTAAAGACCTCGACCACCAAGCAGTGAGACCACTGGGCCCGGAGGCTCAACCTCCTCCATTCCTGTCTCTTTCAAATCTGTGCGAGCATCAAGTCGTTGGAGGTGGAGCACGAGGAAGTGATGGTGGAGGTGAGCGAGATAGTGGAAGGTCTCGAGGACATGGACCTCTAGGTAGTCCAGTAGTAGTCCCTCGTCGGTCTCGCGCTCCTCCTCTGTTTGTACAACATCCGTAATTTGTATTGTGTCTCCGGTCTTTCGGTGTGAACAAGAGAAAGAAAAGAAAAGAAAAGAAAGAAAAGTGGTGAGAAAACAAGCATAAGATAAAGAAAAGGACGAGTAAAAATGAGTGGAACCAATGTTCGGTGTGCGGGGTACTGCCCGGCTTGTCTTTGTTGGTCTTCTGTCCATGTCTATGCCTACTGGTCATCCGCGGTCTAAGTTCCGGTCTTTGGTATGACGGTCTAAAGTGTCAATGGGTGCGGTGTCTCTTCGCGCTTTTGAAATGAAAGTAGTTCTAGTAGGGTATGGGCGGAGACACTGAGAGAAGGGAAGAGAGGAAACGATGACGGACTGATTTGATTTTTTTTTTTTTGGTCTAGGGTATTGGACTGTCTGTGATCGTATGTTCAGTAACGGAGAGAGAGCGAGAGTCACCGGTCTAAGCCTGGGGTAAGACAGAGAGTATAGTAGAGGGGAAAGGGGTATCGGTATTTGGTAACAGCGCTAGTCTGGATCATAGGAGTCTGGTTCTTCCTTGTCGGGCTCTTCGACGTCTTCTTCTGCCAGCTTGTCCAGGTCTTCATTGTCCATATCTGTAAGTTCAGTAGTTCGAATGGCAGAGGAGAAGCGAGGATAGTAAGGAATGAGACGAAATGCGGCATAGCACAATTTGGATACCGCTCCATCCAACTCGGCCAGCAGGTAAGATCCTCCGGTAGTCCAGCGAAGGACCACCATTGGTCTGAGGTACTGTGGCTTTGTCTTCTGGTTGAGTTCCTTTTCGATCCGAGTGTTTCGGACTAAGACCAGACTTCCGGGCCGGAAGTCGAAGTCCTTAATCCGATTCTTAAAAGCGGCCTCGAAGTGTTTGATGGACTCGAATTGAGCCTTGAGGACACGCTCGCAGATTGACTCCAAGTCCTCCTGACACTTTTGGAGTTGGCAGGCTCTCCAAGTGATCAGTCCGGACGGAGAGAGGGGTTCAGTATCTGGGGGAAGGATGAGGAATGTAGCCTCAGTGAGGTCAAAGGGGAAGAGCGGTTCGACACCATGAACCATGAAATACGGAGACAAACTGGTAGACCGGAGCACGGTAACACGCTCGGCCCAAAAAACAGAGTGAGCGGCAGTATGCCAGTGAGACTCCCCCCCGGGGTTACTTTTGATGATGGCCTCCCGGACATCAAAATGACACTGTTCAACCACACCATTCACCTGGGAATTATAGGGGGAGATATGGATATGCCGGATCTGGTACCGGTCCACAAGGACATCCAAAGCCTATACAAATGCGGGGCCATTGTCAGTCACGATCTCGGCCAGGGGACCCCAGTGGCAGAGGATATCTTCGATAATAAAGGAAGCGAGGGTGGTAGCATTTTCGGAACGCAACATCTGCCACTCGGGGTAAGTGGTAAGAGCACAGCGAGCTTGAACAATATACTGGTATCTGGCAGACCGAGGCATGACCATCGTGTCTAGGTGGACCTTGCGGAACAAGCCACCAATGACTGGTACCGTCAGGGGAATATGGAACCGATGAGTCTGGCGGATTTGGCACTCGTGGCAGGTCCAGATGAACCATTTGATGTCGTCGATTAGCATCAGCCACCAGAAGTGGAGGAGTAACCGAGTCCGGACTGTGAAGACACCCTTGTGCCCGAGGTCGTCGTGGGCCTCCTTAATCAGTCCATACCGTCAGTGCTCCAGTACCACCAGCTGATGCCGACCATGTGGTTCCTGGCACCATAGAGAGCCGTGGAGGAGGAAGAATTTGGTTGCTGAATTGATGAACAACTGGAATTCTGTGTTGGAGAGGTCAGCAGGACGAGTGCAGGTATCGAGGAAGCCGCAGATCAAGCGAATCTGGGCTTCCCTGGAAAGGGCCTTCACAGACCGGGGAATAGAAGGAGAGTCCAGGTCAGTAACCGGCTCCGTAGCGGGCGAAGTAAAAACAGAAACAAAAGAAAGGGAAGATTGCAAGACCAGAAAAGGTAAAAGAAGGGCAACCTCTGGAGTGGACGGAAACAAGGACAGGGCGTAAGGGAGGTGTGGACAGACATGTGCGGGCACCAGTGTAGCGGAGAAAGGTAAAGTCTGATTGTTCAGTAAGGTAACGGAAAATGAATAAGAATCGTCCAACCAGTCCTCAAAATCGTCCTTCTCGGGAGGATCGTCATCGGAGGGAGGACGGTGCGATAGTCTGTCAGGACCGGTATGTCGGTCTGCAGAAATATGGCGAATTTCAAAATGGAATAAAAGAATACCAGCGATCCACCGGTTGATGGTCGCATTCGGCTGCAAATCCGGGTTATTGATCATACCCTTCACGTACTTTGCGTCCATTTCTATGACGAGGTTAGTGACTCTGAAGATGAAAACACGGACTGCCCGGAGAGACCGGAACAGTCTGAACAGCTCGAGCTTTGCCTGGGAATACCGGCTTTCAATGCTCGTGAGGTTAATGGAGCCGAAACGGTTCGGATAGCGTTTGCCATCCTCACCTTCTTGTGATAGAATATAGCCGACCGCAATGACCGAGGTGTCTACGGCGAGGACAACCTCTCGGCCGGACTCGTAGTCCAGGCGGTGGAGCGCAGGGGACTTAATGATTTCGTCCTTCAGATGATTCATTGTGTCATGCTGGGCGTCTCCCCATTTGAAGGGGGCACCTTTGCAGGTTAGTCCAACGAGCGGTCTAGCGATTGCAGCAAAGTTTTGGATAAAAATATGAACCACTCCGCAGGTCCCGAGGAACCCATGGACTTGCGTCAAGTTCTTGCACTCTGGCCAATCCCTGATCTTCTGGATTTTAGCCTCATGCGGAACACGTCCTTCGGAGGTACACTTGTGCCCGACGATGGTAGTGTCTGGGGCGGCAAGTACGAATTTCTTAGCAGAGACCATGGCATTCACATTCTGCAGGCATTGTAGGATCCTATGGATAATGGTTAGATGATTCCATATGAATTTCCGGATATCCGGGTTCTCTGGGATGGTCTCATAGGAGCCGTCCGGTCTCTGATACCAAGTCGTCTCAGTCTTGACCAGAAGGTCATCGACGAATGGCATTGTGTGGTGGGGGATCTCGTCCTGTAAAATAAATGCCATATCAGCTTGGTAGATCTGAATGGCATTAGTATGTCCCATCGGAAGAGTAGTGAGATGGTGAGGTCCGAGCGGACTATTGAAGGTGGTCATATCCTGGGAGTCCACATGCAGCGGGCGCTGGTCATAGCCTGTGAACAGGTCCATCATACCGTAGACCATGTACCCACCAAATGACTCGGCTAGGTGCTCCACGAACGGAGGAACCGAGGAGTCCCGGATAGTGACAGCATTGAGAGGTTGGAGGTTGTGGACGAGCCGGAGCGTCTTGCCATCCTGCTTGAGCACACAGAACCAGCAAGACCAGTATGCTGCAGCGGACTGTTCATACACACCAGAAGCGATGCAGTCCTTGATGATTTGAATCACCTGATCCCAGGACGATGGGGGAATAGGGATGTTTTGGAGTATCCATGGAGTATGTGGAACGGTCGGTATCTTCACCGGCGGAAAGTACCGCTCGTCTAGACGACCCCACTCGGTTGGAATCCAAGTGAAGGCTGTTTCGTGGTTGCGGACTATCCACCGGACTAACTTGACTTCCTCGGGCCACAGCCATTTGGCCGGGTCGAGGTCAAGTGCATCGGCGCGTTCCTGTGTGAATCTTGTTCCCGGCACGAAGACTGGGGGGTGAGTGGGTAGCAGTATAAGTCCGGCAAGGGGATTGTCAGGTAACCGGCAGAGTACCCGGTACTCCTTCTTGAGAGGAGCCAGGACCGACCGGACCTTTTTGGCAACCGGCTTGTAAGCAAGGGAATGGGAGACAGAATCGAAAGAGAAGGTATCGTTGAGGGCAGAAATATGTGCCAGAGATAGGACCAACTGAGTAGAGGAAAGGAAGCTATAGGTAGGAGACAGAGATGAAAGGGATGAGTCCAGAATACACGAAGTGGCAAGGCATATGGCAGGAGAAGAAGATAAGTGCAAATGGGGCTCTCCCCAACCTCTCGGTGGATCATCGATGTCTAAAAACCCATCTCGACGACGGACTGATGACTAGAACAAAATAGACCGTGCTGGCAACGCAGGCAACCTTCAGTCCATGCTCGGGTGGGTAGTTTATATGCCTTTCCCAAGTTTGGATCCCGAAGAGTAATGGTCTGAGAGCCATCCGGGAAGTCCTCAGTAGAAGCACTGAGGAGGCAATGAAACAGACGGCCGAGTAACAAATCAAAATTGGCGCAGGGCACTACCTGCACCTGGAGACAAACCTTGCCCTCTCCAAAATTGAGGCAGAGATTCTCAATGACTCCGAGGGTAGACTCGGTACTAGTGTTAGCGTTCGACATCATCATGACGTGGTCCAACCGGACCTGTAAACCAAGGTCTTCCCACACCCGTTTAGGCATGGCAACGATCTCGGAGCCCGAGTCAAGGACTCCGAGGATAGACTGGCCAGTACTGATGATCTTGGCCTCAAAAGACCAAAGCAGTACAGAGTGGTGAGCAACGATTAGACTGTCGTCACTCCGGTGTACTCGATCACTGTTGCATGATCCACTGCGCCAGGGTCACGTCCGGCGAGTTCATTGACCTGAACAGTGTTAGTAGTAACAGGTATACGCTTAGCCATGGTTATGTCCTTGAATTGCTTGCGTACATCGGGAGCTACGGCAATAAGCTCCTGGACAGGTACCAGTACCGTGGTCGTGAGGACCCGGTCTAAGAGATGCTTAGGGGCGGTCTCATCTTCAAGGGGGAAAGAATATCTAAATTGTCCTTGTGGGTTGAATGATGACGAAGTGTTAGCCGGGTCAGCACGGAATGGAGTATTGTGTGATGAAGATGATGATAGAGCAGTCAGTCTCGACACGGCCGGAACAGAGGTCTTCGGAGGTCCTGCCGACTTAGACTGCATGGCCTCGATCGCCGGTGAGATGACCTCCTCCTCGACGGAGGCAGTGCAAGGACCGGGACGACCGGTCTTTCGAGCCGGCATCTCGACACCGTCGAATCGGACTTGCTTGCCCTTGTCCTTTCTGTCGGCTTGGAAAGCAGCCCAAGCGTTGGCTAGGTATGCCTGGAACTCGGGATCAGCAAAAGCGGGGTCGGACTTGTCATCCTGGTCCTGGTCGACCGGGGTCATGAAGACCGACAGTTCGATGTCTAGAATGGCGTCAGTGGATGAGTCCGTTATGGAGAATATACCGGCGGTGACAACAGAAGAAGAGACTGCCGCCAGCACGGGCAGTTGGTCTAGGCACTCTCGGAGACATCGGGTCCCCTGAACGCATGGAATGCGTCTACCGTCCGGTAGGTACAAGTGACCATTGGATCCTCGGCTGGCTTTCCCGGCCTGGATATAATCTTCTACATGGGGGCAATTACCCATGAAATGCAATGGGTCCACGCAGAAGGCGCAGTCCCAGCAGGCGGTTCGTTGGACATTGACCTGCTCCTGCTTGACAACCGGAGCAGCGGTCGGTGTGACGGTCTGTGGAACTACAGGTGCCGGTATGGGTGCTGCCCAAGCCGGATAGTAAGGCTGAGCGGACTGCATGGTAGCCGCTGAAGCAGCTGCAAGAGGGCGGAGAGCGGAACCGGTGAGAAGAAACTGGGTAGCATCGACAATGTCATTGATGGGATACGGATCAGAGGGATGGTGAGTGGATTTGGTGATGAGCAGATGCTGGCGGACTTGGATTTCAAGATCGGCTGGTAGACTGGACATGAACAGGGCATCTCGGTCTAGCTCCGAGAGCTTGCGGCCGTTGATGAGGATCCGGGCGATCTTCAAGAATTTGCGCTGGTATTCCCTGAGATCCTCTAGGGTGCGCATTGGCTTCATACGGAATTCCTGTACTAAATATTGAATGTCAGCATGACAGTACCGGTTAGCTCCTTTGCAACTGGGGTACAGTTTCTTGACTGCTTGGACGAAGTTGCCCCAGTCCAGTGGGTTAGCGGTGGCTTCATCCAGAAGCTCCCAGCCCTCTGCCTCCTCAAGGTCAGCATACCTTATGGCAGCACGGATTTTCTCCAGAGCGGAGATACCGGCTGCCGTGCCGAGGATGTTGATGTCCTCGAGGAAACACGGCAACAAGGCCGGGGTCTTCCCGTCAAACTTCGGGGCGTTCTGGGTACCACTGAGCGGCATCTGGGGAGCTTGGTTAGCCATAGGACGGTTTAGAGCAGGAGGTTTTAGTGAGTTAGTAATGTTTGGAGTATGAGAAAGGATAGATTTGGATGTCGTGGATGACAGTCTGGGATGGTAAGCAGTGGGTTGAGCTTGAGCAGAAGGGCTGTTTTACAAGACCAGTGTGGTCCGGAGCGATAGTCCAGGGTGGTCAAGAAGATAGGAGAGCGATGGAGGGATTGAGTCAGAAGATGTAGATGATGATGAGGACGAAGACGACGACGAGGGGGGACTTGGAGTGAGAGGCGAAAGCAGTGAAGAAAATTGGGAGGTGAGGTGTGTCTCCCCCGACCATTGTCACGGGGTCGAATGGATATACGCTCCGGGTACGAAGTCGCT
>JBBPKY010000483.1:0-20465 GCA_038089495.1 Xerocomellus dryophilus
TTGAGTCAGCTTCGGCTACCTTCAAGTTGGCGCGTCACGGTCAATCGATACTTTCCATTCATGCACAGTGATATTCGGCTTTTGTCGAGTAATTACAGGTCCTTTATGCTCCTGCTTCGGTATCGGAAGAGTTTCCCCTGTACCAACATTTAGCAAATGAATTTGTAAAGTCTTTGTAATCCAATCCCCATAGAAAGGGAGTTTACCCATCTCGGGCCAGCAGACAGATAATGCCGACGATATTTCACTTCAATATCACGCCTTCCAGTCAAGTGGTATTTACAAATAATGTTTGGGTTGATTTGGCATTGAAAGAAGGTCATCGCACGCGATCTTGGTTTCAGTGGTATACAACCACCGTTTGGGACGTCGCCACTCGTGAACGAGCAGCACTTATACTCCACCACGAGGACAGGGTAATAGCTGCCAAGTACTCTCCGGATGGCGATCGAATTGCGACTGCCACACATGGATCTGTTCGGCTCTATGACAGCAGCGATGGCCGCTTGCTCGTCAACATCAACGTAAATGTAACCCCATGGTACCACCTCTGTCTCCTCTGGCTCAACAACCACCTCTTCATCGTGTCCGACAGCAAAATAAAGCAAATTGATCCATCTACCCAGTCAGTAGTCTCGGAATGGCCAGTTCCCGATGCCGACCGTTTCTCTTGCATCGTCCTGCCACAGCATGGAAAATTCATCGCGTACTCTGCAAACCGTACCGTCACGCTTTGGGACACGTCGACACACACCCAGCTTGGCCAAATCCAATACCCTAAAGACATACGTTCAATCGCACTCTCACCAGATGACCGCTTTCTCGCAATTGGTGCAGAGGACAGGATGATTACCATGGAAAATCTCAGGGACGTCTTCCCTCTGTCCTGGTTTGCTGTAAGTATTGTCACATTAAATAGCATATCAGAATGGTGTTACTACCCTACTTCGGTCTTTGTTTGACATGGAAGCTGATTGCTTTCTCTTTCAGGTACCATTCGTTCACATCAGCGACACTGCACTCCATTCCTGGAGGCAGGACTGGTTCGCAGACACGGAGGCATTGTTGACGGAAACAATCACCGATTCTGGACACCCGAGCCATGATGCACTTGCCAGCCGAGCGCTCGTACGCTCTCATTTGCGACGTTGGGACGTAGCGATCGACGATGCCGAAAAGGTGAGTCTTTGTTTACTTTCCCACCCACTTTCCCCCACCCTAATCGATTCCAAGTCCATCAAGATTTGTCCATCTGTCATTGGCTACATCTCAAAGAGTGTCGCACTCATTGGCGGGGGTAAAAAAAAAGGAGGGTTATCGAGTGTTCGACTTGGCGTTTACCAATTGTCGTCCACATGATGTGGATGTTCTCCTTTTGATCAAGGTATGTGTTCTGGGCTCGGTGGAGCTGTTACCCCTCAACCACTTAATTTCCTTAGGCTGTTGTCCTGTTCATGGCAGGAAAGCAAGATGATGCAGTGTTGCGTGTTGGCGATCTCATCGCTACAGTGCACTACAAATCAGTATGCTGTGTAGTTGAGGCACGCGGATATGCACAACCATGCCAAATATCACTGATTGTGATTGTCTGCAGGCGTATATGCACCTTCTCCTTGGTAACTCACAAATGGAGAGTATCAACTTTGAATGTGCTATACAATCATTCGGAGAGGCATTGACACGGATCTGAATGCCATACTACGTGGGGCCTCGCCTATTGGCTATCTCATTGGTAAGCCTCCTATTGACTACTCCACGGCCTGTAGGCAATGGTATTCATATGTCACAGATCGCCGGTTGGAAGTTTGAGGATCTTGCCACCACGATTCAACAGCGTCTTTGTGATGCACTCTACGCGGCGGGTTGCACGAAGGACGCAGGCGAATCTCTTTTCAGATTGTTAAACACCTTTGATGAAGATGCCTATGTGAGTGGACCCATCGCCGAGTGGGTTTCAGGTGAGTTAATGTTCCAGTCTGTTGCGTGGATTCAACTTTTCCGTAGATTTCACCCACCGATGTCTCTCCGCTCCGGAGAGCGATGATGACGCAGCCCGACACGATGGGGCGCCGACACTTCGTGCAACCTTCAATTCACCGGTACCGACACTGCTGCTGAGAGAGTGGGAAAAAGCAATATTGACTCGTGGCTCATGGAAAAATGCATTGCTTGCCGCTGCCAGTGTAAGTATCTGCTTTTGTTCGATGTCTCGTGTGCCTTACACTGTGAAGTTTGCGCTTCCGAGAGTCACAATTTTTCAGGTCATATGTGAGCGTCTCGAAACGATCGACTGCACAACGGACGCTGGCGAGTGTTTCCGCCAAATGGTGGACGAACTGGCAGAGCACACAAATGTGCATGATGCAGAATGGGTTCTGGGTAAGTGGTCTCGCATGCCATACGGGTTTCGTCTTCCATGTCACCGTTATATACTAGATTTCAAACGTCGTTGCTCAGGGAAGCTAGAGGGCCTTGGGGACACCGCAATGAGTGCGGAACGGCATGGTGATGCCATCTCCCATTATTCAGTTGCACTGTCTCTCGACCCGCCCACATCACAAGGTCTCTTCATCAAGCGAAGCATGGCGTACATGGCCAGCGGTTCGTGGGAGCATGCGTTGAACGACGCGAACAAGGTGCGTGTCCTTGTCTCCCGCGGGTTGGCTCTTGTCGATGGCGCCATCCCTAGGTGATCATGTTCGATCCATCGTCTCCATGGGGCTACGAACGGAAGCATGCGGCTTTACACAAGGCAGGCGATTATGAAAACGCAATAAATGCATTCGAGACGATGCTCTCGAAGATATCGCGATCACCAGATCTAGAGATTTACGGTGAGGGTGTCGACATCAGCCTACAGTTTATCTAATGATCTTACCTCCCAGGGCATCATCGTCAGTACGTGAATCCAGGAGAGGCGAGAGCGACAATCCGCAGGGCTGTTCAGGATGCCATCCGTGAATTGCCGCGAGTACTCATCAACATTACTTCTGGTCGTCTCTGCGACAAATCTGAGCAGGCTGCCGCGTTCGAATCGCTCCCAGTCTTCAAGGAGTTGATCTCCTCCATGACGACTCACATCGACCATGCCCGCATTGAGCACGAAGTCACGGAGTACTTCCGCTATGCCACGTTTTCGCACAAGTGGGAAGACAACGAACCTCTGTTCGAAAAAGTGATACATATCGTGGTATACGACCTCGAAGAGTCTCCCACTCATGACAAGCTGCAAGTTTTCTGCAAGATCGTGCGGGATGCCGGGTTCCACTGGGCGTGGAGCGATACATGTTGCATCAACAAAGCAGATCACTTCGTACTCCAAGAAGCCCTGGTTGCCATGTTCAAGTGGTATCAAGGTTCTGCTGTGACAATCGTGTTCCTTCGCGGTATTCACTCCCCATCATGGCGTGGCGATCTCGTGCGAAGCATTTGGAACACTCGTGCCTGGACATTCCAAGAGTATCATGCCTCCAAGGTAGTCCGATTCTACACTGAGGACTGAATGCCATACCTGAACCTCGACATTCCCAACCACAAGGAGTCGCCCGAGATCATCTCGGAGATGGAGGAGGCAACCGGTGTCTCAGCACGAGTCTTGATGACACTCCGACCAGGTTTGGATGACATTCAGGAGAAGCTTCGTCTAGCTTCGACACGACAAACGACGCTTGTTGAGGATGCAGCATACTCGCTGCTTGGTATATTTTCTGCCTCCTTGCCGGTCGTGTATGGTGAGGGGGATAAGGCAGTTGGACGACTTTTAGTGCAGCTACTCACGAACTCAGGAGACACGAGCATCCTCGCTTGGACGGGTAGACCTGGCGGTTTCAACAGCTGCCTCCCTGCTGATACCACTGTGTTTAGCCAGTCGCCAACATCGCACATTCCACCAGCCATTGAGGGCGCCGAAACGAGCGCCATCACTGCCAGGTTGCAAGCTTCATCACTCAATGTTGCCTTGGTCATGAAATTGTATGACAGACTCCATGAGCTGCCCGTTCCTTTGTTCGCAGGTCGACGGATGAAACTTCCATGCATCACTTTTAAACTTGGGCTGGTATCGGCAACTCGGAGCGTGTCGCGACGCGTGTTTCGTGCAAAGGCAGACGCCCTCGGGACAGTAGAGATCGGGACCACAGAAGATCTCTCCCGACTGGAATCTCTGACTCTTGTACACCCCTGGATTGACTTCCTGCTCGACAGACAGCCCGTTGGAACTATCACAGAGACGATCCCTGAGGAGACCACGAACGACCAGTCTTCTTCAGTAGGTGATTTGCCATCGTTCCCTGGCCCTTCCAACACTGCACTCGTGGTCAAGCAAACGCGAACATCGCGCCTCGTTGCTCGCCTCGGGCGTCAGTTTGGCGCACGACCTCGAGACGCGGCATCGCTCCTGTCCCCTTCGCCTATCTCACTGGCAGACAAACGGATGCAGGCCCTCCGGCTCATCGCTCGCCTCAGGCAACCGTTTGGTGCGCTATTGTTCACGCCCACGCGTCAAAACGTGGCAGAATACAGGAGGGTGGCTTCGGAGAGCATGATCACCGTTCAGGTACAGGAGGGCGTGCCGTTGGACGTGTTGATGAGTAACGCACGGATGCTGGACGTGCTTTAACGACTGGTGTCGGTTAGGCGACGCTCGGTTGTCATCGTTCCTTTTTTCGCCTTTGAATACTTTCTTTGGTGAACTCGAACGTGCGTCACTGTCCACCGCGAACTCGCCTCTGTGATCGGGGTCCTGTAGAGCAATTTCAACCACGAGCCATATCCGTCTACGAGTAACCGACATCTTATCCCTCCATGCATGTATTTAATCCAACCAAACAGAATTTCAGACTCGCTTTCAAGTTTCGTGGAACTTGGGGAGTGACTTTATGGCTGTGATTGATATCTCAAATCGTCGCATCAGTTGGTCTTTGAGGGCAGGCAGTGGTGAGTCAGGCTCTCAGGGATCAACTAATTATTCCCCGAATTTTTCATTCTCGCTAGCCGCTCTCAAATCGTAACTCTCAAATAGTCGGCGATAGTCACACGGTACATACCATCTTTGCATGCACTCACGCTGACTTGAGCCTCATTAAGATTCAGATACTGCCAGTGTTAGATCTGGCAATACGAAATCGAGTCATACATTTCGTAGACTCAAAAGGGGCAGTCAGCAAGTTCCCCGATCAATGCATCGTCGAGGCCGTTTGGTCCTCAGCTCGCCATTTGTCAGCTCCCACATCAGAGCACTGTCCGCGCTTCTTATTTTGGAAAACAAATCACGAGAAGCACAAGATCCCTCCACCACTTTCTTTGCCATACTCATCGACTTGCAGAAGTTGTTCCACTAGTCTAAAAGCTTCCGCCTCTTTGGAACTACCAGCCAGGGGTGTGTGGACACGGTGAGCGAGGCTACCAGGGTGGACGCACAGGTTCATTTCTGCGCCGGAAGGCTCACTGGATCTGTATGTGTACGTAAGGCTTAGGAATATGGAATCTGTCGAGTCGGGTCTCAAAATGGACTGACTCAATGATCAATGCACGAGGCCGGCAAAAACGGACATGATTGGTACGTCTCTTCATTAATTATCAGCTTGCGTCGTCTCGAGTCAAGTCACAAATCAGGATTTGAGTGGATCATCATCACCAGACACTTATGGTAACCCAATAGGAGAAGGAAAATCGTCGATGAAAGTGGCGTGGGGAGTACCCCTCACTGCGACACCATGAGTGCCCACAGAGAGTTTCAGCCAGAACATTTCTCAGACCCCAAAGTGATCGCATTGCGGACCGCGTTGCGCGACCGCGACCCGTTCTACAGCGGAATATCCCCAATCCCAGATTATCAGCGTCTTCTGTACTACAGTCATGGTGACCTACTTCGGTGAGCCACTTCCGGGCCCCTATCAAGCCAAGTGTTGGTCTGACTAGTGTATAGTCCTGTCGATTTTTCCAACGCTGGAGCTGACCGCCTCGATGAATTGTACCGTGCGTGCAAACCGGCAGAGTTCGGCCGTAACGGAGAGAACGTTCTAGACGAGTCCTATCGGAAAGCGGGAAAGATGGATCTCATCTCGTTCTCGACGCTCTTTGACCCACATAGCCTTGGAATTCACGAGCAGGTATCAAAGGCGTTGCTCACTGAGAGTGATACTACGGCGATGAACATGGAGTTGTACAAGTTGAACGTCTATGGTGACACTAACTTCGTCGTTTTCGACTCAAACTCATTGTTTCGTAGGAAAGGGAGATTTCTTCAAGGCCCACAAGGACACGCCACGGGGTCAGGACATGTTTGGGTCCTTGGTCGTCGTCCTTCCCACTCTGCACGAGGGTGGTCAATTCGTACTTCGTCAAGGAGAAAAAGAGTGGACCCTCGATTTCGCCGACAAGTTTGCGAGTGCTACAGAGCCCTCTGTTTGCTTCGTCGCCTTCTTTGGTGGCACCGAGCACGAGGTCTTGCCCGTCACCTCCGGATATCGTGTGACACTCACCTACAACCTCTACCATAAACCTATCCACCCCAGCACATCGTCGATTCTCACTCCCTTCCATATCAAACTCAAGCAAGCGCTCGTCGATCTAGTGGACAACAAGTCGACACTCCCCAACGGCGGCTATCTGGGGTTCGGTCTCGTCCACGAGTACGTCCACACTGGTTGCAATCCGCTTGACCCGTTGTTGGACCAACTGAAAGGATCGGACCGTGCGCTTGCGGATGTGTGCGATGAGCTTGGCCTCCGTTACTCTCTCAGGTTGTTCTATCGCAGGATTGTGCGATCATATGTGAACCTCATCACCACCAACGAACTTGACGTGGATGATATGGGGATGGATGACGAGTCCGAGTCCAGCGACCGCCTTGAACAAGCCCTCTGCGGGTTGACCATCGAGCAAGTGGAAGGCGTCTTTCTCCCTGGATGGCAGGACGAGTTTGATCTGAGAACTCTGGAGGATGAAGGATACTCGTGGTTGAAGCGGTTTTACAGGACCCCGATCACGGAGGTGTTGGCGATCACGCCGATGGAATCGTCAGTGGACGTCAAGACCCCGTTCATGGTGTACGGCAACGAGGCGGAGTTGGACTACTTTTACGGGGCTGCATGCATGTTGATCGCTGTGGAACCGACTGAGTCACGCGATTTCGTTGGATTGTGAAATTGGACATGTAATACTCTTTCAAAAATCCGATTGCAAGCTTACTGGTGATGAAGTGTGTCGTCATATTGACAACTTGAATTCAATGAAGTCGTACTGATGCGGCCTTCGGGTTTGTTCTTGACTTGGGCTTGAGCTTTGGCGGTCACGACGTTGTGACCCTCAGGGAATCATAGATGGGCTGCGACGTTCTTATTCATATGTACGATAATCCAAATCACCCAGGGCAGGTGGTGCTAAGTATGCCAGGCTACGTTTTGAAGTTCAGGAAACGATCCTCACTCCTGGTATCTGTCCTGATTTCTGTACGAGGGGTAAGTAGCCTCCATTAATTCATACCTCCTTAGACGTATTACTATGTCCGGTCAAACGTTGTCCGAAGTTCATCGAAACTTGCCTTTAAGTTCAAATCTGGTTCAGTTGTGCAGGGATCGGCTAGGGGTCCTTCAGCTTCGAAGTTCCATCCAATCTACCTGAGTGATCATCACTACACCGCAAGGGGCTTGCGCGCTTTTGCTGGGTCAACAGCGACAAGTGTGCACGCAGTCCCATAAAAGAACTTCATCCAGGTCTCGTGACTATACGTCAAGACCGAAGAGTGGCACCGACGATGCCGTTGGCGTAATCTCAAGCACCTGGGTGACAGGTTCCCTAACGGACCGTCTTAACGTCGACGCAAAGTCCAGATATTCTTCACAGTTTTGGGGTTTCCTCCACAATGGCCGCCCACAGAGGTCCATTTGATAATCCTGATCGAATAGCTCAGGATCAAACTTCCATGGCGTCCCGATGAGATCGACACCCCCGACTTGCTCGATGCTTAGCCCCCTGAGCGCCTGAGGCAGAGCTCAGCCGTAGAATCTTCCATATACACCTCGTCGTCACCCTTCGGATTGAGCTCGTTGGTGGAGATAAGGCCATAGAGAAGCCTGAGGGAATACTGCAAACCGAGCGTGTCACACGTTCGCAAGCGTGCGGTCTGATCCTTTCAACTGGTCCAGCAACGGATCGATGACTCGGAGGTTGCGGCCCGTGTGGACGTCCTCGTGGGCCAGACCAAATCCCAGATACCCGCCATTGGGCAGTTTGGACTTGTCATTCACCAGACCGATCAGCGCCTGCTCGATTTTTAGATAGAACGGGTGGGGATAAACGACGTGCTGGGGTAGCTAGGTTTATGGCAGAGATTGTAAGTGAGCGTCACACGGTAGCCCGACGCCGTGACGGGCAAGACCTCATGCTCTATGTCGACGAAGAACGCGGAAAAGGAAACCGAAGGCTCGGTTTCAGCCACGGATCCGTCTGTGAAATCAATGGCCCGTTCTTTTTCTCCCTGACGAAGTACGAATTGGCCCTCGTGCAGACTGGGAAGGGCGACGACCAAAGACCCGGGCACGTCCTGACCCCGCATTGTCCCCGTTCCAGCCAAACTTTGCGGTTCTCAAATGCGATGCAACACTTCAGGTCGTGCGTTCCAGCGTTGGAAAAATCAGCGCGACTATGCGGGATATGGTTAGATATGCTACCAGGGCTTTGTACAGGGCCTCACCGAGTAATGTCGCCGTGGGTGAACTTGTTTGTCGACTCGTTGCCTTGGTGCGGAGTCACCTCGGCGTTGTCTGGTGGCTTCGTTGTTCCCTGAGCTGCGCCAGCTGGCGCCTATCATGATCACATCTCCCATAGCCCTCGTCGGTTTTGCGTCCCCCTCGCTCCAGCGTCGCTGGTTGTGTCTTGACCGCTGAGTCGGTTCGGTGCCTGCGTTGGACTCCATTGACCTTGCCGCCGTCCTGCGGGCTGCTCGCAATGGTCGCGAGGCTCACACGTCAGTGCTTGGGCCCGTGGTATCCTCGCCCGGTCCTCTGGCTGTGGCACAGCATGATGGGGTGGACACAATTGGCCGCGAGGGCTCCAGCTTAATGTTACTATTAGATGTTTCCTTCAACGCGTGATGAGATTTGTTTGTTTGGTATGAGCTCACGAGCTCTCGATCCAAACAACCGCCCGCGTAGTTATCCAAAACAGGAAGACAACCACTTCCCGATTCTCCATGCCTTCGCTTTCCAGAAAATCTCGGGCTTCATACAAACGTGGCTATCGAGGTGCAGCAAACATGCTTGCGCGTGCTGCACAACTACCCCTCACCATTCCATATTCATGGACGTTTACTGACAAGCCCGTCGGTACGCCAGCACGTGACAAGACGTGAACAACACTGACATGTCAATTTCAATGGCAGAAGGCCAAGTCGTTCCCAAATGACAGTATCCGGTATCAAGACCAAGAAACGCGCTACGCGCCCCCAGCACCCGGCTACCGGGTACGTACCCTACACCTCCTCCAAGCTATATCAGCTGATGGCCGGCGACCAGTTTGTTTAGGAAATAGAAGTCATGGAATGTGGTCCCAAACACGCAGGAAATGAGCTCTTGGCGTGTTAGATGCCGGTACCGTCTCATCAAGGGTGGTCACCCACAGATCACCCTCGTGCATTACACACATGGGCCAGTGACCCGTGAGTCTAGGCACATTACTGCTCTTATATCAGTCTCGTGTTTCAGATACCCTTCACGTTCTCCCTCCTTATCGCCCGTACTGGGTTTAATATGCCACGACGTTCGAACGACTTTTTTTTTTTTCTTCGCTTGTGACTCGCTGAGCGTCTTCTTCGTATTGCACGAGTGTCCTTGTGTGTGGTCGTCGGCACTCTAGAACCATGGATTATGAACGTAGCGACTGTAGCACACATTTCGAGCCACGTTCCCGAGGTCTTTTATCGTTTTCCACTTCCGATACTGATACGCTTGCAGAGACCGGTCCTTCGCTGTTGAATTCGCCCGTACGGCAATATCCGCTCCGCCAGATCACCGAGCCTCCCGTGTACGTCATGGGCGACAAAGCTGGACAAAAAGCCTTTCCACCATCCGCTGGCCCACCTGCACCCCAAGGTCCGATACGCATGATCCCTCGAGCGATGGGGATGAGTCAGCCAGGGATGGGCATGGCGCCACAGGGCATGAACCCCCAAGCCATGGGTATGAGCCCGCAGGGGATAGGTATGACACCACAAGCCATGCTAGCACAGCAGAACAGCAACATGGAGTCGCTGGAAAGACGGCGCGAACGGGAGCGCGTGCGGGAGCAAAGTGGCGCGGTGCTTTTGCACTCTCGTTTGACCGTGCTCGAATAGCTGACGATGTATCTTGGACTTTTTCGTAGCAGCGGCCCGGTCCACCTCGGTTCGACGACGACGACACTGCAGGTGGGGACGCGTCATTGTTTTGGACGTGATACATCCTCAGCGATTTCTTGATGCCTTAGACGAGTTCGAGATGATTTCGACACGGACGCTCGCGATCACGCGGTACAAACGCAACCACGAACTTGTGGAACAGGTCTTCAAAAGGGCCGCCTTTGGTGACTATCCCACTCACGAGCGCGCCACTTACGCCGTTACCGCCCCCCTTGCCCGGATATTCGATCTTTAATAGGTTCGAGCTCGAATCCAAGGTGGTGAGTGGATTCGAGCGACGTCGTGCTGTCACTTCGTGCTTAATCGTTTGGTAGACAACTTGCAGCAGGAAGTCGAGTTGTTACAAGCGCAAGCGGCGGAACGCACGGCGCGACGGTCTGCGGCGGAAGACGTGATCGTTGCCAGTGGCCATACGCCGATGGAGGTGTCGTCTTAGTTGCTGTGTGCTCGAGGCATCGAAATGGATGTACGATGTTGTTTTGTTCTTTGGGTCTCGTTGATGTCGTCGACGAATACGCTACTATTCATGGACCACCTTCCAGTCCACGGAGATCTAAGCAGGGGTAGTTGTATTTGGATCGCGTTGGTTTTGAAAGTTCTGTTCTGTCGGCCTTTCGAACCCATCCCTTGCGCCTTCGCCCAACTCCGAAGCCGAGTTTTGATCCCCAGAGTAACCCAGGTCAACGAAAGGGTTTCTGCATGAAAAGGCGATGAATTCGACGAGACGAGGCTGATCTAATCTACATGCTCGGACCTTCTGAAACACTGGAAGATGCTACACAAAAGAGGTGTAATCTGGGCATGTCATGCGACGGGACTGACAGGGCAGCTTAGACGGAAATTTAGCTGTGTTCGGCGGCAGCGGCAGCGGCTCAGTCTATCTATGGTGGGTTCATCCTGTGCATTCGACGCAGTGACCTCATACGCTCTTTCTTGCACTTCAAGGATGTGTTTCTTGAGCGCTTTATCGTCGTCAATTCCGGTCTGTGCTTTAAAGAAAGCCGTTCGCTCTGGAGATAGTCGCGGACGGAGAGTGGTGGGACGTCGGACATTGCAAAAGCCGTTACTTTGAGATCTCCAGCCCACGTCCGTCTCCGGGAAGTATTGGTTCGCTCATTGTGGTGCTAGCAATCAATCTGACCCTTCGGGACCTACTTGCATACCTTTATTATATTAATCAGGCTTTTAGGCCGGTCCGATGAATTCGACGCGCATCTGAATTGGTCAATATTTGGATGTCCAGGCAGAGTTCGAGCTTATTGCATCCCAGTCAGTACTACGCCATTAACCCCAATATGATAGGTAGTCAAGTTGTACATAACTCTTGTCATATCCATTATGGCTTGCGTGGCAGCTCCTCACGCATTCCCTGGAGAAATGGATTGGTATACTAGTCCTTCCACATCCGTCGAGGTAAACTGAACAACTGCATCTCCTTCGAGTTTGTTCGAGCTACAACCTCACCACCGACCATTGCAAGTTGTAATTAAACAATCCAGCTCTTTTCTGATAATGGAGCCTTGCATCTACCCTCACCTCTCCCTTCGCGAAAACTTCATCCCAAATGGCATTCCAAGATTCAGGACAGTGCTGAAGCATGTCTAATTCCAAGCCCGCAAATTTATGGAAGACTGTTTTCTGCAAGTTTCCAACATGTTCACCACATATCATGGAGCCAGGCTGAGGAGACAATAGGCCTGCTAACGCTTTTGCCAAGTGGAGTTGATTTTCCTCCGAAAACAGGTGGAAGAAACTAGATGCGTAGATCACCGCACAACGGCCAGCAAGTGGATTGAGCGAAGTCAACGTGGATAAGTCTGGTCGTTCTGTCGAAGGAGGCTTGTCGAAAGGAGGGACAATTTCCAACATGCCAGGATCAAATACATTCCCCGGGACAAAGTTGATCGGGTAGGCGGCAGGCGTCGTATTAAAGAGGGCATGACCCATGTCAAAGAACTCTTGAAAGATGTTAATGTTGGCTGAAATCGTTGCGAAATCATAATGTCACTCACCTTTCTTCAAATCAGAGGTCACGATGTTCTTGAGTGGAAACCCGTCTGCCACAGCTTTCCTCGCATCCACTCCAACTAGTGCATGAAATACCGTCAACATTTGGAGGAAGAAAAAAGTTCGTGGAGTGCGGTTCACTCACAGCCGCAACCAATGTCCAGTAGGATCCCATCCGGACGCTTTCGGCCAAGCTTGATAATGCTTTCGTACTCTGGCAGTGTTGCAATCCGAAGGCTGGATGAAAGTCGGTATTTTGGACGTGCTGGTGAGGAATGAGAAACGTACTGGAGGAATGCGAGCGACTTAATACACACGTAGGGGAATATCTATCAAGTCATGTTCACTTTCTCGGAAGCACTCAAAACGACATCACACTGACCTTATATGCCCCTTCTTGCACTTCTAGGATGTGGGCGCTAAGGTCGTCATCATCGTCGATTCCAGTCTCTGCTTTGAAGAAGGTCAATTGCTCGGGAGAGAGCTCATATACTGCGGCGAGCAGTTCCCTGTCAGGCTTTACTGCCGCTGTGATCTTTGGATCCCCAGCGCGTCCTGCGAGCGTTTGCGTTTCCATTGTTGAGCAATTGAGCACACGCCCAGTTAAAGAACAGCCAGCTTTATGCCTGCCGCCATCAGGAAACCAACAGCCCACAAGACCACATCGGCACTTCGTTACTACCGAGTGAGTGATTAAAAGCAACCGAAGTGGGACTCCGTGTGTTTTTGGACGTACATACATCTCATGCGATGACAAGTTACCTGAAATAGGCAGTAAAAAAACGTGACTATGCCAGTGGAATGCAGTTCTCGGACCCTTTAGACCCTTTGAGGTGGGGTTTCTTGGCAGTGGGAAACTAACCGTACCGATCTGCGCCGGCAATACTTATTTACCCTGACAACTTCATCTGCCTCTGCAAAGCATCGCATCACCCTCACCACCCTTTTCCTCGCTGTCACCCCTCCCGCGCCCTCACGCTCGTGCCGTGGCTGTCGAGCCTTCTCACCCTCTCACCCTCGCCATCGCCATCACAGTTGGTCACAATTGGTACCCTCTGAGGTAAGCTTCTCGCTAAAAAACCCGCCCCAAAGAGGGCTAAAGGGTCCGAGAACTGGTACCTAGGCCACCCTAGGCATCAGTTCTCTGACCCTTTAGCCCTCTTTGGGGGGCATGACGGCTGTGCAGCGACCCTAGACAGGTCGCGCTCGTCGTCGTCGTCGACCCCGGGCCAATTTTGGGCGGCGGCTAATCGATGGTCAGGGAACATAAGTAGATTAGATAGTAGACATGATAATCTATTTACTCCGGCGAGCCAGAATACACATTGAGGAATCACGAAAACAGATAAGTACGCGAGCTTATGTCACCATGTACTAATCACCTTTTTAGCATTGCCGCCGCTGCCGCCGCCGCATCAGCAAATCATGACTTATAGGTGGCAGTGGTGTGAGCGTGCAGCGCTGTTAATAGGGACTGTGCAGGGCTCACTGCACTGCACCTATAAGTCATGATTTGCTGATGACTTAATCAATCAATTCATCCACACTCATCGAACGTGTTCTTGCGGTCGAAAAAGATGTGCCCATGTGTGCCATGTATTATATGTATTTACATGTCTTAAATATAAAATTTCTGCAGTGTTTTCACTGCGGAAATGATTGTTTTCCTTTTTATGAGGGTTTGCCTTGGCTGTGTGCTTACTGGCGTTTGCCGACACTGACTAATTTTCCATTTCTTATGTTGTGCGTACCCTAACTGCTGTTACGCGAGACGTACCGTCTGGAAGTCGAGCATACAAAGGGCTGTCTCGACAGAGGTACTCACGTAGAGACACAGTGTCGTCAAGACAAAGTGCTGGTGAAGAACGAGGTCGAGGTCAAGGCTTAAGCAATCGGCTTAAGGATTCCAGAAAGTATGCTAGTATTGTGCAGATCGAGAATAGAGACTAGATACATGGTAGCGAAGTCTTATATACTTGGGAACGCGTAAGTGTGGAACATGATAGAAAGCAATGGAAGCGCAAAGAGTAACCACGAATGCGTAACCATAGAACATGACAGAAGGGAATAGAAACATGATGAGCAATCAGGACTATGTAACTAGTGTAAGAGAACTAGTTAGAGGAGATACATTGTCCACAAGTGAAGAGAACAAGAGATATACCTCTCCCGGTAGTATAGGGAGGAACGGTGTGAGGCAATCAAAGATGGATGAGAGAAATCGTAGTTCCATCGAAGAGATGGAGACAATGAGTCCAACGGAAAGAAAACATACCCGGACCAGCGACAGCATGGCGAAGGAAGGAGAAGAGAAAGATACACGTATGAAGTAAGAAAATTGTAACAACTGCTGTGTCTACCCCAGGTACTGTGCATGTACAGTTTCCTTTTTGCATCAGAAGGATCAGCATTAATTATCAGCTTGTGTTGTCTCAAGTCAAGTCACAAATCAGGATTTGGGTGATCATCATTGTCACCAGACACTTATGGTAATCCAATAGGGGATGCAAAATGACTATAAATTGTTGATGAAAGTGGCATGGGAATGTACCCCTCACATCACCATGAGTGCCAGAAAGTTTCAGCCAGAACATTTCTCAGACCCCAAAGTGATCATATTGCAGACCGCATTGTGCGACTGTGACCCATTTGACAGCAGAATATCCCCCATCCCAGATTATCAGTGTCTTCTATACTACACTCATGGTGACCTACTTCAGTGAGCCACTTCTGGGCCCTATCAAGCCAAGCATTGGTCTGACTAGTATATAGTCATGTCAATTTTTCCAATGCTGGAGCTGACCACCTTGATGAATTGTACCGTGCATGCAAACTGGCAGAGTTTGGCTGCAATGGGGAGAATGTTCTAGACAAGTCATATTAGAAAGTGGGAAAGATGGATCTCATCTCATTCCCTATGCTCTTTGATCCACATCATCTTGGAATTCACAAGCAGGTATCAAAGGCATTGCTCACTCAGAGTCATACTGCAGTAAATACGGAGTTGTACAAGTTGAATGTCTATGGTGATACTGACTTCTTCATTGTTTTTGACTCAAACTCATTGTTTCATAGGAAAGGGAGATTTCTTCAAGGCCCACACTGTTACGCAAGGCATACCAGTTGGAAGTTGAGCATTTCAACAGATGTCTCGATGGAGGTACTCACGGAGAGACACAACATCGTCAAGACAAAAGCAAGGTCTCTTGGGTCTAAGGACTTAAGCAATCAGCTTAAGAATTCGAGAAGGTACACTTATATTGTGCAGATCGAGAATGAAGACTAAGTACATGGCAGCAAGGTTTATATACCAGAGAACACGTAAGTGTGGAATGTAATAGAAGGAAATGGAAGTGATGCGTAATCATGGAAGTCTCTGGAATACGATAGAAATGTGATGAGTAATCGGGGATACGTAACTAGCACAAGAGAACTAGTTAGAGGAGAGATGCTGTCCGTATGTGAAGAGACAAAGAGATATACCTCTCCCGGTAGTATAGGAAAAAACGGCGTGAGGCGATCAAAGAAGGATAAGGGAAACCATAGTTCCATCAAAGAGATGGAGGCAATGTGTCCAACAGAAAGAAAACATATCCAGGCCAGCAATAGAGCGACGAAGGAAGGAAAAGAGGAATACACACATATGAAGAAGAAGAATTGTAACACACACGGACACACCATGAGGTCAGGACATGTTTGGGTCCTTGGTTATCATCCTTCCCACTGTGCACAAGGGTGGTCAATTCATGCTTTATCAAGGAGAAAAAGAGTGGACTTTCAATTTTGCAAACAAATTTGCAAGGGCCATAGAGCCCTCTGTTTGCTTCATCACCTTCTTTGGTGATACTGAGCACAAGGTCCTGCCTGTCACCTCCAGATATCTTGTAACGCTCACCTACAACCTCTATCATACTGTAAGCCTATCCATCCTGGCACATTGTCAATTCTCACTCCATTCCATATCAAACTCAAGCGAGTGCTCTTCAATCTAGTGAATGACAAGTCAACACTCCCTAACAGCGGCTATCTGGGGTTTGGTCTTGTCCATGAGTACATCCACACTGGTTGCAATCTGCTTGACCCATTGTTGGACCAACTGAAAGGATTGGACTGTGGGTTTGTGGACGTGTGCAATGAGCTTGGCCTCCATTACTCTCTCAGGTTGTTCTATCGCGGGATTGTACAATCATATGTGAACCTTATCACCACCAACAAACTTGACGTGGATGAAATGGGGATGGATTATGAGTCCTCATCCAGCAACTACCTTTGACAGGCCCTTGATGGGTTGACCATTGAGCAAGTTGAAGGCATCATCCTTGTCGAGGAGTGACATGAGTTTAGGCCAGGGTTTTTGAAGGATGACAATCATGATCATGACAATGATGACTCATGGTTGAAACCATTTTACAGGACCCCGATCATAAAGGTGTTGGAGATCACACTGATGAGATCGTTGGTGAATGTCAAGACCCTGTTTATGGCATATGGCAATGAGGCAGAGTTGATCTACTTTTACGGGACTGCATGCATGTTGATCACTGTGGAACCGACTGAGTCACACAATTTTGTTGGATTGTGAAATGGACATGTAATACTCTTTCAAAGATCTGATTGCAAGCTTACTGGTGATGAAGTGTGTTATCATGTTGACAACTTGAATTCGATGAAGTTATGCTAATGTGACTTTTGGCTCTGTTCTTGACTTGGGCTTGAGCTTTTGTGGCCATGTTGTGACCTCAAGGAATTATAGATGGACCAGTTGAGCCAGATATAGTAGCTTCCATTCTGGCCCTCCGAGAAAGTGATTTGCTGTAGAGCATGTTCCGGCTCTAGGTTCATATTGAACCTTTCCAAACCTTTCCAAACCTTTCTGAACAACCCCGGACTGTATGACCGAGTTAGACCGGTCCACTCTGAGCCCATTCACTTGTAGTCTGGAGTCCAGAGGTCCGGACTTGCACTAGTCCAGTCAGGCTAACAGTCCCTCCTTTAGATTCACCCGTTTTGACATTTCTGCTGTTCTTTAACATTTCAGATTCATTTTTATAGTTCTTCAAACCTTATTCACAGTAACTACATAGTCATGGGCAATTCCTGAACTATAAAGAGTTTGTACCTAGCATTTTTGAATGTATCTTTCGACCTTTCGAGCTACTCCTGATTGTTCTACTGACTGCCAACTGACTTTCTGCACGTCTGAGTTCACCACGGAACTCGTCAACCACCTCTCCACCTCTTCTTCACACCCCTGACACTCTGGACATCGTCCGGTCTACTTTCCCATGGTCCAAACTAGCGTCAGACCATTAGTATCTCCTTTCCCCTTGCATCCCTTGACCTGGGGCTTAACTTACTGACTCTGACCCTCTTTGGGGACGAGCACATTGCACCTGCAGATCCCCCCACACTGTTACGCGAGGCGTACCAATTGAAGTCGAGCGTAAGGTCTAGTGTCTCGACGGAGGTACTCACGGAGAGACACAACGTCGTCAGAACACCTTCAAGGTCTGGGACTAAGGTCTTAAGCAGACGGCTTAAGGATTCGAGAAGATATGCTTGTATTGCATAGATCGAGAATGAGGAGTAATTACATGGCAGCAACAACTATATACCAAAGGACGCGTAAGCGTAGAACATCACGGAAAATGATGGAAACGACGCATAAGCAAGGAACTCTCTGGAATGTCACAGAAGGTGATGAGTAATAAGGATCATGTAACTAGTGCGAGAGAACTAGCTAGAGGAGGAGCGCTGTCCAAGAGTGAAGTGAGAAAAGAAGGTACCTCTTCCGGTAGGACTAAGAGGAGAACAGTGTGAGGTTTTCATAAGAGAATAAGAGAAACGCTAGTCCCATCGAAGAGATGGAGACAGTGAGTCCAACGGAGAGAAAACATACCAGGGCCTGTGGTGACGCGACGAAGAAAGGAAAAGAGGAATAAACGCGTATAAAGGAGTAAAATTGTAACATTACCCCCTTTGTACAATCGAACCCCTGGTTCGACCAGAATACCCCCGGGGAAATCCCTATTCGGTGTTGGAGGGAACTCTGAAGATGTGAGTTGCCTGTTCAGGGGAAAGAACCTCCAGAGGACAGTCGTCAGCGACGTGGCCTCCTGTATCGCAACGAGAACAAATTCGGATGGGACAAAAGCAAGCGGAGTGTCCCCATCGGGAACAAGTGTCGCATTGGACAGTAAGACAAGCTGATTGGGGATGCCCTGGAGCAGAAAGGTGACAGTGCGGGCAGACGTAGTGGGGGCAGTTCTCTCAGTAATGACTGCGACCGTGGCACTGAAAGCACTCGGTAAGAGCGGAGGTGGGGGGACGAGTGATAGGGAAGGATAGAACACGCTCCGGGGCGGAAAGAATAGGTCGATTGTTGCCAATGCAGACGACGAAGTCATGGTTGCGATTAACCGCACCTTCGTCTAACCCATATTCGGGGTTGATGGTGGTAAGGGAGGAGGTGGCGTCAGAGGGAGCAGGGGAGGAGATTCTGGAGAGTAAGGTGGTGGAAGGCGATGGAGGGGCAGGAACTGGTAACGGTGGTGGGTAGGAGTTTCCAGGCAGGAGTTCAGACTGCGAGAGGTAACGGTCACGTTGTTCCATAGTCATGGAAAGGAAAATGCGACAAAAGGTTGGGTATAGGAGGGTAGCGGGCAGTTGTTCAACAAACGAATGAAAGCCATGGATGTGAAGAATGGTAAGAACGCACTCAGACAAACTGGAAAGACGGAGATGAAAAGGAACTCCAAAATTGTCCTCAAAGTTCGCGGAAGAAGATAGTGCTTGGTATCGTTGGATGGAGGTAGAATCATGAAAGAGGCGTACGAGTTCTTGGCAGATGAGGTCTTCGTCATAGAGGGGGAGGTCCTCAATGGCGCGGAGGAGGACCAGGCTTGCGATGATGGCGGCGTAGAGCATATGGGCAGCAGAGATGGGTAGCAAGGTAGGCGAGACCCTGTGCAAACGCAAGGGGGAAGACGAAGGTGAGGAAGAAAGCGAGGAAGAAGAGGTAGAAGAAGACAAAAATGACATCATGGTCAAAGATAACGCTGAAGGGCATTCACTAGGGGGGTACTTCACGTAGAGACGCCTCGTCCTAGGATGGAGAGAAGAAGATGGGGTGTTTAGGTGAGGCCGCGAGTTTTCTTATAGTCAGAGAGAATCAGGGAAGCATGGCGGAGATTTCCTTCTGGTTCCCAGGTATTTTCCGAGGAGGGATAGCCCTTCCATGCGGTCAGGTACTGGCGACGTCCAGGGGGGCCCATATGGGAGACAATAAAGTCAACCTCATACTCTTCTTTGGCTTCGATGACATCAGGTGGAGGATGGGAGAAGGAGGGACCATGTGCATCGGTTTGGCGATAAGGAGATAAGAGGGAAGTGTGGAATACATCGTGGATCCTCCATGTGGGAGGGAGGCAGAGTCGGTAAGTAAGAGGAGATAATACCTGGCTGATTTCGAAAGGGCCATGGCGTCTGGGGGCTAGTTTCCTAGACGGGTAAGGGATGCGGAGATTGGTGGCTTCCAGCCAGACTTTATCTCCGACCTTCCAGGGGGAGAATCGCTTAAATGATCGTTCTGTCATGATCTGGCGGGCGGTTTCATACGCAGCTAGGGCTTCTTTTCTCATGGTGTCAAGGGAAGATAAGCAACTTTCCAAAGCAGGAATAAACATCTTGCCTAGCGAGGGGTAGGCACGTGGTTCATATCCCAAGAGGAGGGAAAACGGGGAGACTTTAGTGGAACTGTGAGGGACTGAATTATGTTGAAATTCAGCAGCGGTCAGGTGTTTAGCCCATTTGTGAGGGTTATTGGCACAGAAGATACGGAGGTAGGTTTCTATCTCTTGATTGGCCTGCTCTGTTTGTCCATCAGACTGGGGGTGATAGGCGGTAGATAGGCGGACATCGTACTGTAAGAGGCGGTGTAAAGATACTAAGACGGCTGGAAGGACTAGGAGTAGGGAACCTCACTAGCCCTAGGCCGTCGAAGTGGAAAAAAAAGGGGAGGCGAGATACTTCGCCCCTAAAGGGACTCGAGGTAAGGGTAGAG
>JBBPKY010000484.1:0-20448 GCA_038089495.1 Xerocomellus dryophilus
CGGATGGGCATAGGGGGGGTACTTACTCTGAAACAGTGATGAGTCGGTCGCTCCAGACGTCGTTCAAGTTGTGACTGCACCAAACTCCGACGATAACTCGACAACCCAACCGGGGGGCTGTGCGTTGTGATCATGATGTCCGTTCAGCGTCCTACGGTCCAAACTGTTAGGCGGGCTCGTTGCCCTTCCGGCGAGGGCTCGGCGCTCGCGCCCTCCCCCAACGTTCTCTCCGATATCCATCGTGTCGGCTTCTCCTTTGGTGTCTCTGGCCAATTCCTCGTCCATGTCTTCGTCGGCAAGGAAAGCCTCCTGCATAAGGTCTTCGCGCACAGCCCCGAGGTCCCCTACTGCGGCGGGAAGTTTCGACTGGGCAAGTCCTTTCCCACTGTATATCTAAAGACCGACTGAATCCTATCAGAGCGACTGTCAGGGATGCTTCTGGTAAGTGTATCATGACAGTCCCAGCGCAGTGTAACTACCCTTAAATGGCTTCCTTCCAGTCCCTTCTTTCTAACCCACGACTCCTGGAGGGCGAGGACGGTCTTCGCACAATCGGCCGACATGAGTAAGTGGCTGTGTCTTTGCTGTGGTCCATAGCGCCCAAGTGTAACCATGAATGGTTAGGTTTCTTCTTTCTATGGGTGGGTGCCAAGGGATCAGATTCAGCGAATGCATCCAGTACTGGATGTTCAGAGGAACGTGCCGGTGCCGTAACACGAGTCTGTCAGTGGTGCGCATTGTGCTGATCCGCAGCCTCGTGCTCTGCACACAACTGCTTTCTACATGAGCGAGAATCAGTCCCAGCCTATCCTCAACCCGAACATATACCTCAACTACCTCCAACCCACCGTTGCGAGCGAGTATGAAGCAGCAAAAGATATTTTTTTTGTTACCATTGGGGTACGAAACCCGTGTCTTATCCGGATGATGATTGACAGCGCTACCATAGGCTCTACTATGGGATATGCTTTCCAGCCTGCCCAGTGATTGGGCACTGATTCGAACAACCAAACCTTCCCCAGTGCTATTCGCTTACTTTTCGTCCAGGTATGTAACTCACTTTCAAAATATGTCCGCTATCCTGATCATTTCATCAGGGCATGTGCACTTGCTGTGGCGTTAATGTCGGCATTGGGGACAAGTAAGTCACTCATCAAGCGCGTAGACTACGTCCGGCAATGAACACACCCGTTTCCCTTAGCTGGTCCCGTCCAAAATTGCGGTGTCATGGAATTGATCCTCTGCATATTCTGGGTTTTCGCATCCGGGTCGTCCTCGTATCTCTTCCTCAAGCGTGTCCATGCCGTTTTTCTCCAGGAACGACTCGTTTGTCATGCTTTTACAATTTTTTGGGTTGCCGGGGTTGGCGCCTCCACGGTAGTGTTTCCCGGGATGTTGCACGATTACTATCAAATCGCAAACACAAAGCACTGCATCAACGCCAAAATCGAGAGCTACGTGTTTGCAGCATTCATTGTGCCTGTGCTGTTCGACGCTCTCGTATTCTTTGCCATCACTTATAAAATTCTTGTGTTCCATCGCACTCAAAAAGGAACGAATTGGAAGGCTTTTTGCTGTGCCGATACTCTTCCTTATCTTTCCCGGGCGGTTCTACAGGGTGGACAGCAATATTATATGTACGTTTCTCTCCCTCTCCGATCATAATTCAAGTACTAACACTCGGTGCGCAGGATCACAACAGGCGCCAACGTTACGCGCACAGTTGTAGTTTTATTGCCCAATTTTTCTCCGCTTTTGCAACTATCACATTCGATTCCCGCAGTGGCACTTACGAGCGCGATTGCGTGTCGTGTCTTTCGGAATCTCAAGTTAGAGGCATTGCAAAAGGCAGAAGTTGGAAACGTGACCACGATCCGATTCGCGGACAGAGGACGCGCCAATGTTCATCCGCCAAAGGACACAGATCTTTCATTCGCGGAAGCTGATTTGGGACAATGTTGACAGTGATTGGTGTGAGGTTTGGGAACTTGAGTCAATGGTCGGTATCTATGACGGTTTATTGTAACATTGCGATACGTATCACTGTACCACGGACAACGCACGCGGATGGGCCAAAGCTACAGAAATCAAGTGACCAGGTACAGATACAAACCGAGGGTACAGTCATGGTGTGTGCACCAAAAAATGTAACGTGCGTAATGGTAGACGCAAGAAAATTGCGGAGCGAATGAAGCCTGAAAAAACATGGATAAAAAGAGCGACATGCAGTCTCAAGGACTAGCTTTATGGTGACGGATTAGTCGAGACTGCTCAAGACATAGAATAAACGTCTTCGTGGACAAAACTGCAAGTGCAAGTTAACGAAAGGAGGCATTGGGCTAAAATCTCTTTATGGTCGAAAGCGCCGCAAAAGAAATACGACGAAGGGCATTCCTGCTACCACCTTGTCTGGAATCCGATTCGGTCATGCCAGTGGTGGCAAGCTCAACCGTGCTTGTCTCGACTGCGGAGGAGTATTCAGAGATTGTTCGCGACCTCACGTGCTCCTGTCCCGCAGGATTATGAGAGACGAGTGTCAGTGGACGAGCATCATATGGCGGCGGAGGGGCAGTGATCAAGATCACGCTGCCATTCTCGCTGTCTTGACTTGTGACAACCCTGAAAGTGACACCTTGGTCCATGCTACCGCGATGCTTGCTAACGCCCTGTCGTGTGACAAGCCTTTTGACGCGTCCGCCAAACATCTTTGCATGCTTTATGAAGGTTTGGGACCTTGAGGCGCGAGAGGCGCGAGGAGAAAAGAGATGAGAAGGCAAGGATGGATAAGTGGGCGTCTCTGGCACGAGCTCCTCCAACTGGGAGCCATGGACATCCTCGGAGAGTGGTGAGCGAGGTTCTTCAGATCGAGGGAGGCCAGGTGTTACACTCTCACGCCATGCCTGCAAGCTGTCCAGTGTCGACGGAAAGGTTTCCGTGCCCGTGGGCTTCAAAACCAGACGTGCCGGCGAAGAAGACTGAAGGGACATGGCGCACGGGTACGGTGACAGCACAGTAGGCAAGGATGCCGGTGATCTGGCCAGAGAGGTCGGCAAGTTGTACGCCAAGATGGAGGAAACTTGTGAGAAAGGGGACACTGCACTCGGGCTCAGTGCTGGTGTGGATGCAGGGCTACTTTCTGTATCAACCGAAGTAATCTCAAGTAGGTTATCCCGGAACATGCGATCCGTCTCCGTATGACCCCCGAGGTCGCTGAGCCAAGTAGACGAAGAAACCTCCCAGGAACGACTCGGAAGATTCCCGGGCTTGGCCCCATTGGATCCACCACGCATCGGCTCATTCGCGGCGCCAGGTGTGGCAAGTGGCGATACACAGATTGCTGTCTCACTGTCCACACTTTCCAAATGGGAAGTGGGGGGCATCAACAAGAACTGGCTTGAAGTCGGCGAGGCGAAGTCGACGACAGCAGTGGCCCGTGAACACGACGACAGGACCACACCTGACGTTGGCGGGACATACAGGCTCTGGCTCACGAGTTCTTGCGTACCATTGAACGTAAAACATGAGGACGAGACAGGAGTTGGAAGGGAAAGTGGTGTGATTGGAAGTGTCAGGTCGGTACTGAAGGGGCAATATTCTGTTGGGGGGACGACGATTCGCAACGGGGGGGGCTTCTTGGCGAAGTGAGCTGCAGAGCTGCCGGAGCAGGACGGGGAGGAGGGTCTATGCAATTCTTCGAGCGAGTCGCCCAGCGGGGGACCTCGATGATTCATGGCCTGTAGGATGGGAAATGAGATCTACAGAGCTAGATTTGGAGAATTAATACCGCCAACAATGGCCTCGTTGGGGAGCTCACAGTTGGGGCGTGACACGCTGAAAGCTGTTGAGGTTTGAGCACTCAAATAAAAGTATGGAAAAAGAACATACGGGAGACTCTGGCCAAGCACCCGGGAATTGCTTCTCTGGTGTGCACGGCATCGAAATTGCAATCCAAAGACAGGCGCAAGTCACTCTCCACGACAAGCCGAGATGAGTACGGGAGAGAGACCCTAATCCACAAACCTCGCAGGGTCGCGCATTACCTTTATATTCGTATCGAGAACGTCCGTTTCCAGAGCAAAAGAAGAATCCCACCAAGATTAGTATGGAAGTACCCAAACAAGGTGTTAGCTTCCAATTAGCTTCTATGTGGTATTAGCACGCGCATATGCTACAGATTTCCTCTAACTGCGGCGTCCACACTCTGCGCGAAGTATTCAATGTTGCTGCTATTCAGTCCAGCCATCGATATGCGGCCATCCATTGTCATGTAAACATGGGCTTTTTCAGCGAGAGCCTTACACTGTGCAGTCTGGAGCCCAGTGAAACTACGCCATACATGATGTGAGCAACGTCGGAGCGGACATCGAGGAGAGGCACACACCTGAACATGCCGATTTGGCTCTTGATATGTCCCCAACTTCCTGGAGTCTGGAAGCCGTTAGTTAAGAGCTCATACAGCTTTTCTCTCATGTTGATAATGCGATCTGCCATGCCCTTGACTTCGCTCTCCCATTCTTGATAAAGCTGAGGGTCGGAGAGAATCGTGCTGGCGATATGAGCACCATGTAGCGGTGGGTTCGAGTACATGGGGCGCACGATAATCTTGAGCTGACTTTCAACGCGTTTCCTCTCTTCCTCGCTCGTAGTGGTGAGTGAGAAAGCGCCAACGCGCTCGCCATAGAGCCCCATGTTCTTGGCAAATGACTGACATAGCGCTACGTTGTGGCCTTGTGAAACAAAGTGACGGACGGCAAAGGCGTCCCGTGTCGTCGAGCCAGAAGCAAAACCCTGATATGCCATGTCAAAGAACGGGAAAAGCTTCTTTTCGGCAAGGAGATCAGAGAGTTCCTTCCATTGTGCTTGGGTGGGATCAACCCCAGTGGGATTGTGTGCACAGGCATGTAAGAGCACGATAGCACCTTGCGGGGCGCTCTGGAGACTGCATGAGGAAAGGTGACATAATTGAAATCTACACAAACCTTCAAGTCCTCCTTTAGGCCGTCAAAGTCGAGGCCGACTGTCTTCTTGTCAAAGTATCTGTATGAGCGAACTTCCAGGCCAGAGTCCTTGAACAAGGGAATGTGGTTGCCCCAGGTAGGAGTGGGGAGATAAATAGTTTTAGCGCCAGGATAATGCCTGGCCAGAAAGGCGCCGCCAATCCTAAGGGCACCCGTTCCGGAGATGGATTGGGTAACTGCAATCTGTTATATGCGGAGTTAGTGCGATTCAAGGGCAGTGTAGACTACTGAAACGGACCGCATTTTGGTTTAGTGGTACGCTGTCGGCGCCGTAGGCGAGCTTGGCAGCATTTTGAGTGAACGTGGCAAGACCAGTGATGGGAAGATATTCCTTGTCCAGTTTTGCGAGCGTCAGTTTGTCTTCTGCCTGTGGTATGGTCACCTACGTGCTCAAAGTACAGCAGGGGAAGAAGAAAAAAACCTTCTTGACGGCATTCAGGACATAAGGCTTGCCGTTTTCGTCCCTGTAGGCACCGACACCCAAGTTAATCTTGCGCGGGTCTTTGTCGGCTTTGAAAGCCTCGGTGATGCCTAGCGAAAGGTGAATGAGCAGACCATGACGGAGGGTGATACTAACCAAGAATTGGGTCGGGAGGGCCGGCAGGGACGGCAGACCAGGTCGACAAGGGAGCTGCAGTACGGAGGACAGCGGAAATGCGACGAGTAGTGTTAATGGCCAGCATTGTCAGGTAGAGATTCAGAACGTGAAGACTTGAGACGCATTTAGTTGCCCAGGGATATAATATACCCGGAATCACCCGATGGCGCTGTGCTCACCGCCCATATGTTCGACCTCCATTGAGGTCACCGAGCACAGCGGACGCAAAAGGGGATCTCAGGCTGTCCTTTATTTACGCTCTCATTCGTCGTGGGTACCTTAAATAGATTCACTGTGACGCTCAACTGATACCTGCCAGATAAGATCTGACTCGTGTAACACGCCACTATGACTGGAGTGGTTGAGGATGTAGACGGGAATGCCACCCATCCAAGTAAACAAGGGTACGACGCTCCTCATCCCCGACCGTGTTTGCTGAATGAGAGTCACCAGAGATGCTGCTGATGACAACCCAGAACGGTGAGCACAGATCGCTTCTAATCGATCGCTCCTAAGCCCGCTCCTAAGACCCGATGGAGGCGATGGCCCGACAAAAAGTGCCCTCAAGAAGGCTGCAAAGGAAGCTGAGAAGGCAAAAAAGAAAGCCGAGAAAGTAGCAAAAGCCAAGGAGTTAGAACAGGCTCGAGCAGCTGCAGACGAGGTTTTATCACTTTCATCCGAGTGAGCTTATTCTCAATTCTCACCCGTAGGATTTTGCGGCAGACAAGTACGGAAAGCTCCCACTGCATCAGTCTCAGTCACGACCAGGCCGCAAACGCACCGATATATCCACTTTGAATTCTCAGAATCATGGCGAACAAGTGTTCATTAGAGCTCGTATCCAGACCTCGCGCCTTCAAGGGAACAAAATGGTTTTCCTCAATTTACGCCAACGCACGAACTCTGTCCAGGCATTAATGCAAGTTACCGAGGGTCAGGTCAGTAAACAGATGGTTAAGTGGGCTGGTTCACTAGCCGTCGAGAGCATCGTCCTCGTCGAGGGCATCGTGAAGAAGAGTCCTGAACTTATCAAGAGTGCGACAGTAGACGACATTGAGATTCACATCAGCGAGGTCAGTGATCCACAGTGAGGATCCGAAGGCAACAGAGTTGATCTCCAGCAAATCAGCTGTGGCTTATGGCAGGGGTAGAGAGCAGATTACCGTTTTCTCTTGAGGATGCCAGTCGGTCGGAAACCGCCCCTGAAGTCGAAGGACAGTTTAATAGAGTTTTGCTCGACACTCGATTGAATAATCGCGTCTTCGATCTCCGAGCAAGTACTCCATTACTCGTACTCTTTCCCATCATTTTGACACGCACGCAGACAGTGACCAACCAGGCGATTTTCAAGCTTCAGCATGCCATCGGAGATTTGTTCCGTTCGTATTTGAATAGCAACGGATTTATCGAGATACACAGTCCCAAGCTTCAGGGTGCTGCGACAGAATCCGGTGCATCTGTCTTCAAGGTCGACTACTTCAAAGGTCTGTTTGCATCAGTTATCCAAACTTGTCAGCTGACGTCTGTTCCAGGCACCGCATACCTGGCACAATCTCCCCAGTTGGCCAAGCAGATGGCCATCGCAGCTGATTTCGAGCGAGTGTACGAGATCGCTCCCGTCTTCCGCGCCGAGGACTCCAACACACACCGCCACCTCACGGAGTTTGTCGGCCTGGATCTCGAGATGACGATCGAAGAACACTATCACGAAGTCCGCGATGTACTCGACGGCATGTTTAAAGCGATATTCCGCGGCCTCAAGGAACAGTATGCTAAAGAGATCGCCACAGTAGGGAGACAGTTTGAAGCGGAAGAATTCAAATGGCGAGAAGGCCCAGAGGGAACCTTAGTTCTCACATTCAAAGAGGCTGTTGATCTTCTCGTCGATGACGGTGTGGATCAAGAAATCTTGGACGATATCAAGTGGGTCACCATTAATGTATACCTCACGTTCTGAATAACCATCCTATAGCACGGAAAACGAGAAGAGGCTTGGCCGTCTTGTGAAAGCCAAGTACAATACAGACTACTTTATCGTCGACAAGTTCCCTCTCGCGCTCCGTCCGTTCTACACCATGCCGGACCCAGAGGACCCTGTGAGTAATTCGATCGACTGGTCATCCTTTACTGAGTCGGTGTCAGACCCTTTCCAACTCGTACGACTTCTTCATGCGAGGCGAAGAAATTCTATCTGGCGCACAACGTATCCACGACCCCGAATTTCTTTCTCAGCAAATGCGTGCTAAAGGTGTCGACCCCGAGAGCATGAAGGGATACTTGGATGGCTTCCGAATTGGCTGTCCGCCTCACGGAGGGGGAGGAATCGGTCTTGAGCGTGTGTTGATGTTGTTCTTGAAGCTGAACAACATCAGGCGAGCATCTTTGTTCCCTAGAGATCCCAAGCGACTTGAGCCTTAGGCTTGAGCTATAAATTACCCCATAGTTGTCTCGCAGACGATTTGCGGTAGAAGTCCTTAGGTTGCGCCAGTGTTTGAACAACATGGTGCACTGGTTGGCACCGGACCTAGATTTTACAGGATACACCAGATAACAGCCTGCAACGAGCAGACTCTGTTACGTATTCCGAATTAAATGTGTGAACAAGACTAAAAGCGTCCAGAAAATTTATGATGGAGAACGATAAATGGAAAGCGAAATACGAACATCATCTCCTTGGCAAATGTTACAAGGCTCCACACTACAGTATGGTGGTGAGCAAATAGCCAGTGGCGCGAGACCTGGCACTGACCACAACGGTTGGCGCACCCTTATTCATCGTCTTTCTCTCCTCATCCGGCGTCTCTCGGAACGCGAACTTGACCCTTGGCCGATCGCGCTGGCGGGCAAGGAGCCCCCCTCCAAAGCAGCTGCAATAACGTCCGCAGGTAGGTCGATATGAACACCTTCGGCGTAAGCGTACGCATCTAGTGGCGAGTATGCTGGTGGATCTCGCCTCGACAATGCCAGGTGGCCAGCTTGCAAGTTGTCGAGTGCGCCATGGGGAAGTGAGGAGGATAATGCCTGTAAATGAATATCACGCTGATTAGGCGTGGGCGGATTCGGACTACGGGGCGAATCAGGTGGCGGATGTACCTGGATCGTGGTTTCGGAATCTGTGTGTCGCATGGCGGCCAGGAAGTGAGTGAACGACTCCCGCCGTAGCCGAGGAATACTAAAGAGGCTGCTCGCACCTGCGGCACTTTCGCTGGCGGGCGATTGAGAACGCGATGACGACGACGACGACGACGAAAGGTCTTCATCTTCCTGACCATTCTCCGGCTCTGGCGTAGGTGACAATGGAAGGTCGTGATTGGGTGGTGTATGGAATGGAAGATCAGTCGGTGACAAGTATCTGCAATCATTGGATGGTCCGGCACCATTCTCGTCTGATGCCTCACTGATAGGAGTGATCGGCGGAGGAGTCGTGGGTTGCTCGGGGTACGAGGATAACGGAGTTCTCCTGAGAGGCGACGATGCAGAAGGAGCAGTGGATGACGGGTTCTTTGGCCGTCGGTGGCGACGTGGACGGCGTGATATGGGAGGTGGCGATGAAGCACCTGGAGACGGAGCACCGCCAGGTCGGATGCCACCGCCGACATCCAGTAAAATGCTGCCCCGCTCGCTCCCATAAGCAGGAGGGGGAGCAAGAGTCCCCACACTGGGAGCCAGACCCCACTTCTTGACGTTAGCCTCGATAAAGACAAAGCCAGCCTGACCGAGATTAACGTGCACACTGCAAGGGCCATCTGCGCCAATTGTGGGAAAGAGGTTATAGCGACTGAGGCCGACGAAGGCGTCTTCGAGCTTGCGGCCATTGCGAGTGAAGAAGACGGTGCCCGTGCGGGGTCGATAGCCGACGCCGAGGACATCGCCCTCTTTCAGGACTGGACCAAAGGTGGAAGCGGTGAAGGGGTAATTGTAGCATTTATCGCCATTGGAATGGTATGCGACGGAGTGACGGCTCACGCCGGGTAAACGGAAGGGTGGATATGGTTTCGTTGCCAAACCGACTGCGACCGTGGTCGTTTCTGGAAGATCGAACATTTTGACCTCCCAGTAGTAAACCTCGTTTAGTTTTGGAAGAGGTAGGTTCGATTGAACGCATGAAGCTGATGCAGGATCGGGGAGGAATGTGATTTCAGTGCGAGCGTGGACGAGGAGTGAATTGATGGTTTCATAGTCGGGCTCGAAGCACCAAGCGGACACGCCCTTTTCCTGTATGGACAGAAATTGCGACAGTGTGATATCAGTTGGCTCCGAGTTAGGGGGATACTGTAGCTGATAAGCTGGGGGAGGGAGTGGGTCGATTGGACGTGGGCGGGGAGGGGACGAACGGACCTTTGGCTCGCAGATAGGACGTGCGGAGCGAGTCGGAGACGCTCTCGAGCCAGCGAGATTCGACACCCTCGAACCCGCCGTCGGCTTCGTAGAGCTCTTCGCGGCTCATGTCGAGGGGGCCGTCGGCGTCTCTGAGGACGATTCCACGGCGCCTGCGGATGAATATGATGCATACGAGGAAGAGAAGGAGGACGAAGAGGAAGGTGGAGAGGACGATGAGGAGGGGGAGGATGAAGAGGAGGGCGTCGGGTGCCGGGTAGTCCGACGGGGGGTCGTTGGCCATGAGCGTTGGGAGAGAGGTGCGCGGTGCCCTTCCATATATGGCAACACCCTCGTTGACGATGAACGCGTCCCCGAGAGCCCCAAAGCGCAAGCCCTCGACGCGCAGACACAGGGCCCCCTCCCATCTCCCCCCCCTCCTCTCCCGCGAGTCCCACGACGCCGCCCTCCACGCAATCCGCAGCTTCCTCAAAGGCCGCACCTGCTACGACGCATTCCCCGTCAGCTTCAGGCTCATCGTCCTCGACACGAAGCTCAACGTCAAAAAGGCGCTCCAGTGCCTTCTTCTCAATGGTACGCCCCCTCCATCCGTCCCGCAACCCTCGGCCCACCTCCCTAGGCGTCGTGTCTGCTCCGCTGTGGAACAGCGAAAAGTCCAAGTTCGCCGGCATGCTCACCGTCCTGGACATCATCCACCTCATCCAGTACTATTACGACAACTTGAATTACGAGGCAGCAGCCGCAGACGTCGAGACATTTCGTTTGGAGCTGTTGCGAGGTGTGTCACCTCATCCCGTCCGAGGACAGCCCCTCAATGCGCTCTCGCCAGATATCGAGAAGAGCCTCGGCGTGGCCACTCCTCCAATGCTCAGGGATCATCCCAGCAGCACCCTCTACGATGCTGCCAAAGTACTCATTCAAACCCACGCTCGCCGCCTTCCTCTCCTCGATTATGACACCGAAACCGGTCACGAGGTCATCGTGTCTGTTTTGACACAATACCGTCTCCTCAAATTCATCTCTATCAATGTACGCGATCCCTTCCATTTCTCACTCCAGACTCCCTCACCCCTTCTCACCAGTGCACCAGAGAAATACAACAGCTCCATGTTTCCCTCCGCAGACTCAAGATCGGGACTTACGTCTCCAAAAGCACCCCACCAGAGGCACCAGAGGCATGCACGCCTTATTGGCCGATAGCTACCGCAACTCTGAACACTCCTGTTTTCGATGTCGTCCATATGTTTTCCGAACGTGCTATATCGGCCGTCCCGATCATCGACAACGATGGTGTGGTCGTCAATCTATACGAGACCGTGGATGTTATCGTGCGTCACGAGCATACCTTCGAGGCCACATCTGACACTTGCTTCAAAGACACTTGTTCGTCTCGGAGCATATCAAGCACTTGACTTGACGATATCCGAGGCTCTTACCCAGCGGTCGCCAGACTTTCCTGGTGTTGTCATCTGTACAGCTGGCGACTCGCTTGGCACTCTATTCCAGCTTATCAAAAAGCGTCGTGTCCATAGATTGGTGGTAGTCGAAGGGGAAGTAAGTCGCTTGTCTGCCTTTCCACTGTCAGAGTCATTGACCTCTTGTAGGAAGAAGAGAAGAAGGGCGGCAAGAAGGGGCGTTTACTTGGGATCATCACCCTCAGCGATGTGCTGCGCTACGTCATCGGTGAGGTTGGAATCGGCGGGGCGGCAGAATCGATCGAGGAGCTACCCTCGTCTACTGACAAGGCGTCGTCGCTCGAAGTCCCTTCCTCGTAATCTTGTTATCATTCCTTTTTCGTACTGTGCACGGTGCATGCTGTTACCGAGTCCTTGTGTAGACCACATGTAAACATACGTTTTGCACGCGCGTAGCTTGAACCACCTTGTGCTCGACACAGTATGACCGCCATTCAAGCCATCTACATTCGCAGCCATGAGCAGCGACCGACCCCCAAACCTCATGTCGTCTACCGGGTAGAGATACAAGCTCACGTCCGCTCATGGAAAATGTGGCATCGGTACTCCGAATTCGTCGAACTCCACACCGAGCTCACAAAATCCACCGGTTCGCCACCGCCCGCAGCTCTCCCGCCCAAAAATGCCCTCTCTGCTCTCAAAGGGCCTTTCAGGAACCAAGGCACGTTTGTCGAGCAGCGCAGAGCCGGCCTCGAAACCTACCTGCGTGCCATCCTCAGCGCCAAGGAGGACAAGTGGAGAGACAGCTACGCCTTTCGCGATTTTCTCGGCGTCCCTGTAGGAAAACAAGGTCCAACACTCGAGGGCGGCAGCAACATCAAGTTCTCGTCTGCGTCGTGGCTCGATGAACATCTCGAGCTGCAGTCCCGCATTCGCGACGTGCGGGCGGACATCAACAGGCGAGACACGCTCTCCGATCGTGGAGACGTCAATGCCTCGCACACCGCCAACGTCCAGGCGAAGAAAAGGCTCGCCGAGATTCTCTCTCGCGTGCGCACATTGACGGAGGGGTTGCAGGAGCTCGGCATGTCGGGCATGGCAGAGGGCGAGTTGCAGAGGAGGACAGACATGGTGGCACGTTTGCAGGACGACTGCGAGAAGCTGGGGAAGATGGTCACGGTTGCGCGTCAGGTGTCGCGTGCGGGCATGTCTACACCCTCACCCACTTCAGGGTTCACAACCGTCGCAGTGGCCTCCGAGTCTGATCGTGCTGCACTCCTCAGTGGCGGTAAACCGGTCACTCGTGTCTTTGGCGCGACATCGAAGGCGCCTCAAGAAACCGATGTAACCCGCCCATTGGATGATCATGGTGTACTTCAGCTGCAAAAGACGCAGCTGGAGCAGCAAGATACTCAACTTTCACAATTGACCTCCATCCTTCAACGACAGCGGCATCTCGGTGAAGCAATCAATGCGGAGCTTGTCACGCAGAATGAAATGCTGGATAATCTAAATAACGAAGTAGACCTCGTCGGAACTAAGCTTTCGAGCGCGAAGAAACAGCTGAATAGGCTAGGTTGATTATTTTGACAATAGTGTTTTTGATTGGACTGTACGGATACCATAATTCTCATGCAGCATGCCCGATATCTAGATTCCAGAAATGTGTCAAATATCATCTATCGCGATCTTGTAAGATATGTCTATGGTGATGAATGCAAGTGACAAGTCAATCCTTTGTCGTCAATATTTTACCCACACCCTAATTATGGTCAGCATGTGCGTTGGTCACAAAGGTGAAAGACACATGCCTCGAAACACGCAATCATGATACCACAAGCAGGCGCAATCTTGGCTGTCCGTGGCAGAACCCCCGCGAACAAGGCACTTGCGCCCTCCGTGCGCATTATTCGTAAGCATAGAGGTATTGTGGCTGTTTCTCCGGAAGGAAGTGTCGCCGACATTAGTAACGCTTGCCGTCTTGTCTTTAGGACATCGAAGGGCGACGTTAGGAGGGACGCGGTCGTTCCGCTGATGGCCCCGCTTGCGAATGCAACATATGCCCCCGTCTTTCCGCGTGACTCGAAGTGCCGTTTCCAGGCTTCGTAGCCAGCCCAGTAAATGCCACTGAAGGGAACATCGCGCCAAAGGGTGGGTCCAAGCCCTCGCCAAAGAAAGAGGATGCCCTGCTGACGGACAACCGAGCGCGTTGACCTGAGGACAGAGGAAAGGGTATGCGGTTGGTCGGGGGACTTGGGTGTGGATTGAAGATTGGTGCGAATGAGCTCAAGTGGCGAGAGGAGGGAGGTGAGACAGGTCCGAGCAGTGATGCCAGCGACAAGGGGGGCCAAGGTAGGTGATGGTATCAATGGAGGCAAGACATTTCGTAAGAGATGGTCGTACGTGAGCATGTACATCGTAGACGACGGGATGCCGATGAGTCTGTAAGACAAGATGGGTGCCGAGATTCTCGCTGAGAGGCAGGGACCCACAAAGTTGTTCCGACACCCTTCCATAGCCCTCTTATTCCTTCCGCTTTCACGACGTGTCGGACCGCATCCAAAAAGCCATTGACACGCTCCTTCCTGAGCACGCCATGGTCGTAGACACACACGACCTCTTCTGCGGGAAAGGGGTGTACAAGAGACGACATGTTGCGGACGCAGGGGACATTTGGTGGTTGACAACACCCGGTAGACGCTGTGCGAGATAAGAGAGGCTCCTTTGGCTGCGTTTGCAGACGGGTCTTGACGACATCGAACGGGGTCACTGTGGAGGGACTGTGAGCACGGCGGGGATGGTCGGGGGCGGGGCATACTTGTGAGCGCGGTCATCGTCGAACCCGTCGCGGCCGCTGCGAGTTTTGCGCGGAAGGGGTCCATGGGAGCAGCGCGGCAAAACCCGGGGGAATGCGGGGAATAAGATGTGCAATATTTTGAGGCGAGTCTGATCACCAACATGTCCTCCTCCACCCTCCCCGCCCCATCCCAACAAGCCAACAAGGCCGCCCTCACAGCCGCCCTCACAGAGAACCCCCTCGCCAACGCCCACCCCCAAGACGCGGAGCCGGGCGAAATCCAGGAAGTAGACATGCACGCACAGGCAGAGGGCATCCGCACCGTCTTCAGTGATCCCACCAACTTCAACGTCAAGGTACGTCTCCCTCTTCGTGCTTCCCACAGCACTCATGCCTCGCGATATCAGCACCCCCTCTACTCTCCCTGGACGCTCTGGTTCGATTCCCCTGCGACAAAGGGTCGCAACCTCCCTCAAACACCCATCTCCTCTTTCCCTCAGACCCCCGTCCTTCAGACGCCCAGTGCAGCAGCGGCACAAGGTTGGATGGAGGACATCAAACGCGTGATCAGTTTCAACAGCGTAGAAGAATTCTGGGGGTGAGTACCGTTCGTCGGTCAATCTCATTGTCAATCGCATTAACCTACATAGTCTCTACAACCATATCGTGCCTCCATCACAACTTCCTCAAAAAGCCAATTACTATCTTTTCAAGGCATGTCTCACAGTACCTGATCCCTGAGAAACAATGATCATATTCTGCGCAGGAGGGCATTATCCCAGCATGGGAGGATGATGCAAACAAGAACGGCGGCAAGTGGAGTATACAGTTACCCAAAGAAAAAAATCGCAGTAATGTCGACAAGATGTGGCTTTACACGGTATATATCCCTCCTGTTCTCCCTGTCGTGTCTACTGACCCCCGAGTCGTCCCAGATGCTTGCCGCGATCGGCGAGACATTTGACCCGTACCTCACCAGTGGCGAATCCCCCGAGCCCAATCCGCAATCTCTCATCACTGGTGTCATTGTCTCGACTCGACCGCAGTTTTATCGGTTGTCGATCTGGACGCGGCTGGCTCCGACTGGAGACGAAGACAAACTACGCGAGCGGATTGAAACCGTCGGACGGCACTTTAAAACCAGTGTGCTCGGGTATACTGAATCGCAGAAGTTGGCTGGCCCGCTTGCGACCGAGGTGGAGTTTTTGTCTCACAAAGATTCGGAGAAGAAAGGCAAGGCGGCGAAGAAAATCATTATCTGAGTGACCGCTTGTGTTCGTACAACACAAACGAGGCATTTCACGCTGGGCGATTTATTCATTTATACGAAGAGTAGTGGGCGAATATGCGAGTCGTCGATTGTTCTTGGGCAGCTGCTTGGTGACTCTTTAATGACATATCGTTATACTGTTGTTGTTTTTCCATTCTGACAGGTTTCGGGCCCTCAGCTATCACAGCCCCTAGTTGGACTGCGGGTACGTAGGCGCAGTAATGTGTCACACAGCCACTCGTTATTGCTCCACCCATAAAAGCCCTTGACAACATACTCATCTCTAGTTCAATCGCTCTTGCCGACCACATCTTACACTCACAATGTCTGTCTCAGGCTTCTTTTCGTCCATCGCCGACAAAGCACAGAGTGCCATCAATCAGACCCCTCTAGCAGGTCATATCCATAGCACCACCCCAGCAGGTGACCCCTCCGCGAATCAGGCTGCATCGCAGGGTGGACATCGATCTTTTGCCTTGGAATCACTGCAGCACCAGATTCGCAATCTTGGCCAACAATACACTTCAACCACTCCCTTACAGCGTATCATAACCCTCGAGAAGGGTGTCGCCCTCGACTTTGATGCTCTTTCCAGAGACGGTAAAACCCAGAGCAAGGAACTGTATACATGGGGCCAAGATGAGGACCCCGATTTGACGGATGGTGAGCCTGCTCTTCCATATCGCAGGTCGTGACTAATCAGCAACCTTATCGCAGTGACGGATCGACTTGCATTTTTGAACTTCGTGCATGCCTCCTTGTCCGCGTCCTTGGCTGTCAAACTGGACGATGCCAGGTCTTCGTTGAAGGCACTGCGCGGTGCCGAGGCTGCCATTGTACCGAAACGCAACATCCGCGCCGGATTGCGCAATCAGATCGCGCGTATCGAACACAATCAAGAGAAAGGTGGAGAACGACGCCTTGCAGAGCTCAAGGAGCAGCTTTCGCGTGCGGAAAGCAACGATGAGCAACTCGAGAAAGAAATCGAATTGTTGAAGCGGAAAGCTGTTCGAGAAAGCGAGCAAAGAAAATGGGAGGCCTTTCAAGAGGTGAGCAATCTGAGCAAGGTGTTGTGGCTGGCAACTTATTGTTATACAGTACGCAGAGAAATTAGCTCTCCTTTCGCAAGCCGCGAAACCCATCGTTGGGGCCTTGCCTACGCTGCCTCCCACCACCGCGAATCCGTACACGGGTGCACAAGTCACCGCTGCTGCTCGGGCATCTCTTCAGCATGCATTGGACAATTACAAGCCGGGACACGTCGATCTTAATTTACACCTCGGAAGCGACCTTGCTCGATCAGACACCCGTTCCTTTGGCGAGAGCCATGCTTCGGAGTTGAGCACCTTAGCGTCCCTCTCAGCCGGACAAGAAGCACACCCCGGTCTTCCCCTAACCCCACCAATCCCCGAACCTGCCTCAACCGAGAAAGAAGACCACAGACCATCCACCCAGCCACTGCCAGCTAACCCCAACCAGTCCATTGCTCCGATTCCCGCGCAGCCTGCCCCTGCCGTTACTCCGACCATAGGCGAAACCGATGTGTCGCTCTCTGCATCTGCCAGTGGTCCGTTGCGTGATGTCCCGGCTGCAGCGCAAGACATCCGTCCTGGTGCCGGAAAACCTGCCGAGTCAACTTCGGAGGACTTGTACGGCACATCTCCCGCCAAGACTGAGAGTGCCGAAGAGGAGAAGAAACGCCTCGAACGAGAGGAAAGGGAGCGTGTGTTGGCAGCTGGCAGTGAAATAGGCTCGGAGTCTGCGGAAGAAGAGAAGAAACGCCTGGAGAGGGAGGAGAGGGAACGTGTACTTGCAGGTGGAGCCAAAGCGACCAGTAACACAGCGGAGAAGGATGGAGAAGAGCTTCCGCCTTACCAGGACTTTCACGAGTAAATGTAGTTGATTAGGGATGTATTCTCGATCCCTGTATTTGTAGCCAATCACGAAAGCGTTTACCTTTTACGGAACCCCGGGCGAGGGTTGGCGGTGGGACACTAACCCTGCCATCCCCCTCCGTCATAATGGACAACGCTGATCTCGAAACTTATCAAGTGCAGCTATCTCAGGTCGAGCTTGCTCTCCAAACAGATCCCGACAATGCAGAGCTTTCCTCTCTTCAATCAGAACTCAAGGAACTCATTTCCCTCGCCCAAGAAGCCATCGCACAAGCAGAGGCAGCCTCCTCTTCTCGTGTGGGTCCATCACGAAAATTAGCTTCGTCGACTCCCGCCTTCTCGTGGGCCGCTGGCAACGAATGTCTAGCCAAGTATTCGGGAGATGGTAGTTTCTACCCTGCTCGAATAACTAGTGTTGGTGGTTCAGCAGAGAATCCTGTTTACAGCATCATGTTTCGGGGCTACAACACAACTGAGCTGGTGAAGGGCTCAGAGATAAAACCACTCCCCACCAACTACCAAGAAAAGACGCCCGCTGTGTCAAACAAGCGGAAGCTCACGAAAGTGGAAGAGGAGGAAAAGGAGCGGAAGAAGAAGAAGAACGAGAAGAAACTGGAGGCGAAAGCAGCAAAAGCCAAGGAACAGCTCGCCAAGCAAGCGACGTGGCAAAAGTTTGCTAAAAAGTCGGAGAAGAAGGGCGTGCATATCGCTGGCGTGGCCGGAACGAGTATATTCAAGACGCCCGATAATCCATTAGGCAAAGGTACGTGTCGTTCGCGTTGTCTGCGCCGAAGTATCCTCGGGCGCTAACGTGGCATGAATCCCAGTTGGCGTAACGGGGAGCGGAAAGGGAATGACGGAAGTGAAGCTTTTAGGCAAACATAAATTCACGCCCGGGGAGGACTCTAATCAATGAAGAAGGCAATTACTGTAAGCTTTTTTCCATCATTGATTCGCGACTTTTCTGTGCGTCGGCTTGTTAACTTATATGCTATTCAGGGGAAAACTATGCGTCGCTCCTCTCTATATGTACTAAATGGCGTATTGATGGTTCTGTATCTTTGTGAATAGCAGGTCCGCTGCCATGCCTGATGCCTCGCAACCTCCGTTCAATGGGGCGCTGCCTGTCACACGTCAATGAAAGCCGGCGAGCACGAAACTATACGTGATGCTTTACCTCTTCCTCTGTATCCAACCTCATGAGTGACTTTCTTCCGGGAATGTCTATATAGCCCGCAACTTCGGTGGCGCGTTGGGATGGATGGATTCGCCAAGTGTACATACGGTGTCAGCGGTCACTTTGCAACAGTATCACGCAGGTATTTTACCACCCGAGGATTCGATTTTAAGGTTGCTTGGAAGACGTTGATGAAGAGGTGATATCTTGATTAATGTTATTGAAGACGATCGAGAGCTGACAGATGGGATCGAAATCGAAGTGACGGAAGATCTGCAAAGGTACGATGAATCTAGGAATCTCAACTGGGCTTCCATAACGTCTGTCAATCTCGACGAGTATTAAGGTCTGTGGATCTCTATCTTCTATCAACCTGGCCATACAAAGGACGGCGTCTAGGGGGAGCATCCTCCAAGTATGCTGTCATGGAAGACGTGCCACTGGTTGTCACATACCAGCTATCACCGCGGCCGATCTCAAAGTGCAGATATATCGCTCGCGCGCTCCGAGGAGAATTGTACGAAGCCAGCGTCGTCTGGTTATTAGAGATTAACGTCCACAATTTCAATCCATCCGCAACGCATGTCTTTAAATTCGGCATCCCGCCGGGGTGATAGGTGCGTATTTAGGCCTTATTGGCGGTTCTTATCACCGCACCCCGACAAGGACATATTACTGGCTCCAAGTGGACTTGCGATTCCCGGTCATGACGGTTCCCCCTCGGAACGAGCTTCCCAGGAGCACTTGGCCAGCCGTTCTGAATGTCCACTCACTTCCCCCAGTATCGGCAGGGTATAAAGTCGTAACTCAGCACAGGCGTGGCGTTCTCCGGCCGTCAGTCACATTTGATGTGAACAACGGCTGGAGAAATGACGACGTGCCCGATGCGCCTGATTAGTAAGAGATGTCCTAAAAATGTGCCTTGGCTTCGTGCGATATATTGCTCTGGTAATATGCGCACATGGTACAGGGTCAAGCTTAAGGCAGCTGTGCAGAAGCCTTGTGGCTTTGAGCCGCTGGGTGTTTGGCGACTTGCATGCTTGCCACGAATGGTGCAGGTGCTCGACATACGCTGTCGCTGGGCTGCATCATCATTTGAGAGCCTACGCCGGAAAGCACACAAGAGGGACGATTTTCCCGTTTGCGACGCGAGTTCAGCAAGAGCTTCGCGATTTCTTCGTTCCTTCCATCTCCGATCTGCTTCTCAGCTTCGCCTTCGCCACACATATACTTTCCTGACATGGGAGCACAGGAAGTAGATGGTCCTACACTGCCCTGTTCTGTTCTTGCGCCGTGGGCCCGGCGGCACATGCTCGCGGTCCTGGACGAGACACGCACGCAAAGTTCCCCAGAGGAGCGGGTGTCTACCGTGAGGAGATACGATTCACAAATTACGTCCCAGTCCATAAGGTATGTGATCGAAGCTTCAAGGTTGCAACGTTGAAACGTCGACCATTTAGCCAAACATGTGTAGTGATCCTCGCCGTTCTCGCGTTGAATGGCTCGTCGTTGTCCCGGCAGGTAGGTCGCTCAAAATAGTTTGTTGAAGTGGCAGGTTGGCCTGGCATTTCGAAGACGGCAACGACGATCATACTATTCCCAAATATAGTACAACACGTGCCCACTCGAACACTGGTGCATGCCCAGGATCTAATATGTTGGTGAGAGGTATACCGGCGTCTTGTGTTGCATGCATACAGGTTGGGTGTATGGGCTTGGATGGTCCGTGTTAACGATTATTGCGGCATATCCATCAGACCTTCATTTATATCTATATACATATGCGCAAGCGCGAAAAAGATGAAAGAAACGATAAAGGCGGAAAACGCTACAAGTCTAACCGAGGAGGGAAAACCCCAAGATGGTCTATGATTCGTCAAAATTACTGTCAGATACTCCGAGAAATTGTATCCCCCGACTGAGATTCACATCCCATCACC
>JBBPKY010000485.1:0-20374 GCA_038089495.1 Xerocomellus dryophilus
TACAATACGTCGAAAGATAATGTAGGCCGTAATGCTTCTGGGACATGGGGCAATACACGTTCCAAGAAATACGTTCGTGTCTCGCTTCTCGAACAGTCATCAATCGTGACGAGCTTGCAATGTTGCACGATATTGAGTTGGCGTAGCCAGTTTTGGTAGAACGGATCGCTAGCGGCATGAATGACATGGCACAATCGGTCTTGTTTTGTCAGAACAAGCATCGAGTCTAGCAGACACTTCATGGTCTCCATCGACTGAACCAAGGACGGCCTGTTCGCCAACGATCAGAATGAGTAGAAGATTCCTTTTGCAAGCGAAACGTACAGCTTATGCGCCTCATCGAAGAACAAGACTGGTATCTTCTTGGAAGGTTTTTCAGTTTCTCTGATCATAGAAGACGACATTCCACGAGCACTGTCGCTTGCTCTCTTTGCACGCTTAAAGAACCACCGGCTCCTATGTAGAGGAGGCGAATTGTTTACATGAGTTCGCTCAGAGGATACATCTGATTCCTTCCGCCCTTGGTGGTTGAGTTCATTGACATCTTCTGGCGGCTCAAATTCAGCGTATCTCACAAGGGAATACTGCAATGTTTGAACTTGTCGGTAATGTGACAGGAAAAGAAACGAGAGTCTTACTTGGAACAATTCCATGAGCCGGGAGATGTCGCTTGTCCGTACTTGTGATCCCACGCTACCGACGGGTGCTTCAGACAGCCTCCGCTCCACATCAAAGCGGTCATGCTATCAAGAGGAATTCGATCAGTACCCTTGCATCATTCGCTTCTGCTTCAATAAGACCAGAACGCGTACCTTGAATGCCCAGGCTTCTCTTCGAAACCCCTCGAATCCAGGCATGTTCGTCGAAACGTCTTCGAAGTATCGTTCCATCTGTTGGCTAAGGCTCATGTAGAAACTGCTCACATCCGCGAAGCCCGGAATTCGGAGATCAAAGTGGAGCACATGGAACCTATCACGCGAAAGCACTTCACGGAGAAGCGTAGTCTATATGCGCGTCGATGAAAACTTGATGAGGTTCTCCGAACAGAAACGAAGAGGTCGGGAAGAAAACATACCTTGCCCACGGCACTGGCGCCAAAAAGCACCGTGAACGACGGCTCGCCTTCCAGAGCGCGCTCGATAACCCGCAATTCGGTTTCTCGGGGTAAAAAGCCCGGCAGACGTGTAACCGCGTGCTTGATGCGTAGCCGCGGAACCTCACGTTCTTCGGTAATCTCCTTACGTGCTTCCTCGAGCTGGCGCCTGGATTCCGTCAGCGAGCGCGCGGTGTCGGAGGGCTGGACGGGTCATGGACGGACCGATCAGGCTTCATGCAAGCAGACAACGCGGCATAAGCATACGTTCAAGAGGACGCCGAGCACCTCGCTCATGCCGAAAAAATTTCGTCGGTTGAGATCTACACTGAGCGCTGCTGAGCTCCTGCGGTGGGGTAGATTTGATGAAAAGATCCACTGAATTGCGTCAGCGCGCGGTGCTCTTGGATTTGTGCCAGCCGACGGATTCCGTTGGATTCTACTGGTGGTCTTTGTGCGCATAGAAGGAGATGGTCGGTGCGATTGGCGCAGAGGCTACGCAATCGAGCTTGGTGCTGGGTCTAGCAAGGACTGAAAAGTAGGGAACGGGTCGGACGTGAGCACTCAATGTATGAAGGAGTTGAAAAGGACGGCACGCGCACCCTTATGCATGGCAGCGTTGGCACACATTGCACAGCACGGGCACGAGTGTGCGGCGTGAAGATGCGGGGGGAGTGATACACGTTGCGGGAGTGAGGCAGGTGGGCCAACACAGGTATCGTCAATGCGCCAACCAGCCCGTATTACGAGAATCAGCCGGAACGCCGTCACGGTTGCGATCACACCCAAGGAGCTTCCAACCACGAGAGGGTTGTACTAGTGAATTATCTAGGAGATTCACAACCTTTACAGGCGGGTCATTACTGTAGGTTACACCTGTGTAGGGGTCGACATTCTGGCTCTACGCGATGATGTCTGAGTGTAGTAGACTGACTTGTATGCTATCTGTCACTCCATTATGCGTCCGAACCATCAGACTCGCACTGACACCAACTGTACAAATGCTGCCTTGAAGGGCCCATGTCATCCTCGGGTTCATCGGCTTCCTCGTCCGACGAGACTACAATAGGTCTCCGCCCAGCCCGTCCAGGGACGTCCGAAAGCCCTTCGTGCTCGTCGTCTTCGTCGGAAACCAGGTCGGCAATACGGGAGCGCTGAATTGGGGGGTAGTCTTCATCTTCGTCGTCATCGCCAATTTCATAGATGCGAGGTCCGTCCATGACATCAGCAATTTGACCTCCTTCGTGGTCGTCGTCGATGAAGCTACTCTCATAGCCCTCGTCCCCGCTCCCTCCATCGTCATCGGCAACCCGAAGATCGTCTACCCGGCCATACATGTCGTCTTCGTCTTCCTCCTCGTCTTCTCCGTCCACGTGGATGGTCCCGAGGAAGCCCCACGGTCCTCTGAACATATGAAATTGACGTTGCCAGGGACCAAAGGGACGCCAGTCATCGATATCACCACCATCGTCTGCTTCCCCGTCTTCCAAACCCATCCAACCAGGATCATCCGCCACGTCGACCTCCTCAGCACCCATTTGGTCTTCAAGCCATCCCATTGGGTCTCCCTCGTCGTCTTCGTCGTCCCCTTCAGGTCTGTGCCCCGGGTAGACGCGTCCACAGTTGCTGCATACTCCATCCCATATCTCGTGCATGCAGTCCAGGCAGCGATAGATCCCGCCATCTTCCATATCAAGCATCCCAATGTCTTCGCCACGTGGGACGATATCAGCGATATGACTGTCATCGTCATCGATGTCGGCATCTGGGAAGAACCATGGGAGTCCACGATGACTGGCAGTACCTGGCTTCGGAAAAATATCTTTCCAAGGATCAGCGTTCGCGTCTAGAATTTCAGGGGCCTCGACAGGAACGGGTAACTGGTTTGGTAAGAGTCCACTCTTGCCCATTGCTTGTGCGACACCCTTTACACCCCATACCTCGACGGGGCGCTCGCGTACAACGGCACGGCAATGCGGACATGTTTTCCTGCGCATGATAGCTGGAGGCGATAATCGGTTGTCGGGTGGGGGGGCCGTGAACCAATTGACAAGGCAACTATGACAGGCGAGATGGCCGCAGGGGGCGAGGGCATAGGGTTTATACATCAGATCCAAACAGACCTGGCAGGTAACAGCCTGCTGAACTTGGTTCAAAAGTGCTTGATGGGATGCGATCAACTAAAAAGGGATCGTAAGACTGATGACGGAATAAAACAAGAGACGATTACTGACATTGTCCTTGGATTTGAGTTCCGCCTCGAGTTGAGCTACTTTATCCTCCAGTGAACTAGAGGAAGGTGCAGGTACAGGTTTATCCACTGGAACAGTCCGCTCCTTGTCATTCTGTTTGGGGGATGGGCTTTACGGCAGTTAATGACTTGGTAGTGCGTACCGGAATAGATGGCATGTCTTGGCTTCGATGTTCGGTGATATCATCCAGAGTAAGCGAAGAACCTTCCCGACTTTTACTGAGCGGTTCCGATGGTGGTGCTTGTGAGGAATATTTTGTGGCAGGGACAATGCTGGCTGGTAAATCGGCATCGGAAGGGGCCGAAGTGAATCTGATGATTTCGTTCCGCGCGGATAATGGAGCACGCGAGCGTTCATCCAGTCGACTCTGTGTAGCCTCATTCTTGGCAGCCCCCGCACTCACGACGGGTGCCTTCTTTTTCCTCCTCCTCCGGCGCTTCGCATCACGGTTGGAACTGCTGCTGGGCTCGGCTGACGAATTTCTGCGCGCTTTCTTTGAGTCATGAGGAGTGGATTCCGTGTCTGACATGGTACGTTTCGAACTTTGAGACACGTTGCTGGGCGCTGCTGTTACTGGACGCGTCGAGGAGGGCATTGGGTGTGACGAATGGAGACTTGTGGTGGACAAGGAGACGCGCCACTCTGGGGTCGCGAACTTCCCACGCCACGTCCCATTGAGCAGGAACATGACACTGAAGGGTTGAGTAGGAATTGTTCATTCTGCTCTGCCTGGGGGAGGCTAGCAGAATCCTTGCCAGTGGATCGCCGTCCCCGGTATCAGGATACGCCGAGTCAATGCACGGCTGTCATCAAGGCATCGAATCTTAGGGTGGGTATGGGCGTGTAATCGACCCGCGCTAACACCGCACAACCATCCGCGGCGAATCCGCTGGCGATGTACACACGCTGGTGTGACCCCGGGGGCATAATATAAGGGACTTCCGGTTCTGTTGGCATCCAAAGAGCGTCCAGGTGGGGGTACCTGACCGAACTCATCTGCCGTCAGTTACCTGTACTAGCACTGGCGACAGCTGTCAGTGCGTCAGGAGTAACAATCTGTGACAATATGGTATATCTTGGCCCCTGCCTAGCACGGTTTACGATAACTCGGAATCCAAATATAACTGCAGCATCTAATCTGGGTGAATTCAATCGACTTCCAAATGGAGTTGGCTTGAATCGAATCAGCGTGTGAAAGCGAGGATGAGCTGGCTCCATCGGTACTTGCTCCCGTACGCCAGCGGGTTTGTTTCTCCATTAACTTATTCGTCCGCGTTTGACACGCACACCCACCCTACAAATGATACCCTCCTTCCACGGGTACAGCCAGGCTTCGTTCCGCCCCTCCCATTCAATGTCCCCATCCACTAACCACCCTCCTTCCCCACCCTCCCCCTGGGTTCCCGGCCTCTCTCTCAAGGCTGACCAGTCGTCGGCCTCTGCCCACGGGAACGGGTACCGACCCTATGATTCCTTTTACTCAGACAGTGACTCTTCCAGCAGAGATTCACCCGTTTCTCCTGCATCCGATCGACACTCGCCTTACAGCGACGACCCCAAGCCAAATATAGATCTTCACTTGCAGTCAAGCAAGGAGAAAAAGACTCCCCGTCGAGTGTACTTTGACTATGGCATCACTACTTCCTCACACCCGGACTCGTTGCCAACCTCGAAATTCGAGGACACTCAAGACATAGAGGGCGTCCGACACTCGTCTCCGCGGTCTTACACTCACTTCACCACCCAGAACTCTTACTCATTCCCTTGGGAGCTACCCTCACTATATACTGCCCGCACCGCAAGGCCCCATAGAGGCGACAACGACAAGGACTTTCGCACAGAATCACCCTCGTTCTACCACTCACAGCCTTTCTGGCTCAGTCTCTACTTCTGCTTCAACCTGGGACTCACTCTGTATAACAAGGCAGTTCTCATCCATTTCCCGTATGCATATGCCCTCACCGCATTGCATGCCCTCTGCGGGTCCATCGGTGGCTTCACCCTTTTACGGCTCGGAGTGTATGTGCCCGCCAAATTGAGCGACGCGGACAACATGGCACTGCTCGCGTTCAGCTTACTGTACACCATTAACATTGCAGTTAGCAACCTGTCCCTGGAACTGGTAACCATCCCCGTCAGTCATACCAACGGTTACCTTTGTGTCCATTCCTCTGAAATTAGGACCGCATTCTCTAGTTCCACCAGGTCGTCCGAGCCGCTACCCCGATATTCACTGTTCTTCTTTCAATGTTTCTATTCGGTGCCCGGAGTAGCAGGCAAAAGATTACTTCTCTCGTTCCCGTCGTCGCTGGCGTGGGCTTCGCGTACGTCATTAATAATTGCTCAACGAAAAACCTACCTGGTAACACTCTTTTCTATATTAGGACTTACGGCGACTATTATTTCACCACTGCCGGATTCTTTCTGACCTTGCTGGGGACCCTACTAGCTGCCGTTAAAACGATATATACGAGTATTATTCAGTCATCGCCATCTTCGTGTTCTCAACCACCACCAGCATTCCGCTACCTGGTTCCGCCGCGCCTTCAGTTACACCCCCTTGATCTCTTGACACGCATGGCCCCGCTGGCATTCATTCAGTGTGTGATACTTTCACACATGAGCGGGGAACTGGAGCAAATACGGCGGTGGAGCGCCCAAGAGTTGACACCCTGGACGGCTGTTGCATTGGGTCTCAATGGAGCAATCGCGTTTGGTCTCAATATCGTTAGTTTTACGGCAAACAAAAAGGCCGGTCCCCTGAGCATGACCGTGGCAGGTGCGTTCTCTTGTTCCCGGGTTTCCTCGACCCTTGCGCGGGTTCGTGACGACGACTGGGTGATACCATACTGATGTCACCGATAGCGAACGTAAAGCAGGTTTTATCCATCATTCTTGCGGTGGCTATCTTTAATTTGTCGATATCGGGGATGAACGCATTGGGTATCTTGCTTACACTTCTCGGTGGTGCTTGGTACGCTAGTGTGGAATATCGGGAGAAGAAGGCACGAGCACGGTAACCGGAGCATATGTTCACCAAGCCTCGATGCTTCCCTCATCTATGTTTTTCCCTATCCTCTGCGCAATCCCCGCCGAGGTCTGTGCACGCTCCTTATCCCTCAACATGAATGTGTCCGATCCGCACTTTACCCGCCTCCAATTTGACCTATAGGTGTTCCTTTGGATTTCTTTTCCCCCGGGACGATGAATATATACGACAGTGACGTTCCCCTCTTGTTTCTGTATAGAGTATGCTGCACTGCAAATATACCTACGGTATTGTAATCTTGTTTCCAGGGGATGATAGATCTCAAACCCCGGTGTTCGTGGCATTTGAGCAGCGTTGACGCTGTCGAGCTCCGAACGCCAGATTAAGTTGTAAGAAAAGCGTTGCGCCGCTCAAAATCCCTAAAGGTTTCAACGGAACTGGAATAGATGGTCTAATGAGTCCGTCGTGATCAAACCCAAGTCTTTTGATTAGTTTTAGTGTGTGGACAAGTGCGGTTGTCAGGACAAGGGGATAACTCTTCAGGTCCTTTCGGATCCCTTTCAGATCCCTAGTCCAAAATTTCCGCCTGTTTCCGATCGCAGCGCGATGATCGGCCACCAGACAATACCCCAGAATTGAAGGCAGTGTTTGAAGACATCGTGATGTATCTGCACTAGAGCAGCTGATACGTACGAGAACTGAACGAGCCCCTGGGCCTGTGGTCTCATCGGGCCATGTGCATTTACAGCGGTGTCTTACAGTATGCGGACTTCGTCAAATCGAGCCCATGGCACCATGCGGAATGCAGCGGAAAGCTAGGTACGTGGCGTTAGTTCCAAGATAGTACGTGGCAAGGGCACGTAAGTACTTACATTTTTGTCAGGCATAACTACTGTAGTCAAACAAATTCATGCAATCGGTAGGGCTGATCACTTGCCTTGCCAATATCAGGCGGGCATGTTTGCATATTCCGATGGAAACATTGGGCGAGGGTCGGAAGAATCGGGGGTGCCATGGAAGTTCAAGTTGGTCCGCCCTTATATCGGCGATTAATGGGTCCTGTTCCACAATCAATCGCATAATAACCACCCCTTGCCCTCGCCGCTCATGTCAGATTCTGAGATTCGGGCACGAATTGATAGTCGGTGAACCGATTAGTCAAGTGGCCGATGAGTCCGGTCGGGATCACTAACCCATGATGTGTCTGGCAGTGTGTGACTCAACTTCCCAAAGGAAAGCGACCCTTTACTTCAAGTTCGTTCTGACATGCGCCCGGCGGTTCCATCTTCGGAAGTTGCCGACCCGAATGCGCGCCCGGGCCCGAGGAGGATTCGAGCGCGTTGCTCTTCGAGTTGGAACCCTTAGGTAAGGGCTGGATTCTGCCACTCGCATGTTTTGGAATTTTCTTTCGGACAGATGATATTATTGTTTCTATTGATACTAGCAGGTTGTAAACTGAGTGTAATTAAATGAGATGTAGAGTCCCCTCGTGCTAACTGAGGTCCACGAAGTTATTTTATGGACAACAGGAAGTCAGGCAATCCTAAGGTAGGCCGCTGGGTACTTGGTTCACAAGGTAAAGCCTAAAGGTCAGAGTATTACGCAATTGATTGTGCATGCATGAACCAATTCCAAACAAGGTTGTTAAGCCTCAAACGCCTGATCTCTTCTGGCGAACAACCGTAATTGACGGCATATGTACTTCTCTGAATCCAATATCAGCTCGGAAGAGTCGATCCTCTTCTCAGGCTGCTATGTTTTTCATCCGATTCCTTTTGAGCATCGCCAAATCTAGTGGTCCGAGTCAGTGCTCACACTGGCAGTAAGTGATTCGGCTCTCTCGTCATTCTTGTCCAACTTGACGTGCGCGCGTCCATCGCGGATCTGCATAGCCTCGTCATCGGTATCGTAGAACCCGCGTACACACCCGTAATCGTAGGATTTGGCACGATAGGTTCTATCTGTGTAATCGACCTACAAAACAGATCATATCGGCTTGACTGACTCTTTGGTTTCTCACAACCTCAAACGCAGTGGTGTGACCGTTGTGGCTAGGCGCAACTATGATGCCGTTCGGGGTGAGCCGAGCTTGATGCTTTGATGCTTTGATGCTTTGATGGCTAGTTTGATGGAATAGGTCGATTATCTGAGGTACGATGTTAGTTGGTGACATGACTGGAATACGGGGTGAAAATTCACAGGAAGAGACACGGAAACATCCTGGTATGGTGGCCAGACCGATGTACGTAGACCCAAAGTATCCCGTCCGTCCGTGCCGATACATCCAGCTCATGCATTACTATACACTTGGTAGCGGCCAAGTCAGTCGCTGAGGCTGCGGATAGACATTGTGCTCACCGCAGAAGCTATACCGGAATCGCGAAGACACCGTCTGCGCTTCAAGGTGCTGCGCTTTTGTCGTCACTTTACACCAATATGGATACCCAGCCACTACGTGCTGTTGCGGCCTCGGTGCTGAGAAGGACTTATAATACGGTCGCATGGAGACTCAAGTTGTCCAGGGACCCAAGATTCACTGTAGTATGAATCGCAACGAACCTTACGGGAAAGTACAAAGTATCGCATAACCACCTTGTGAGCGTCTGAATCACGCTCGTTACACAGTGCGTTTCGTTTGATTCACGCGCTCGGTGTTGTGCTGACAGGATAGAGTGACGCTCGGGATGTATAAGCACGGGAATATCCGTCTAACGAATCACGATGTCTCATAGGAAGACGGATCTACAATTTTGCGTGATTTCGGCGACATGCTAGAAGCGGAGGGCACCAAGTTGACTATCTGAAATTCAACGCCACAATTTCTCCAAGAAACTCTCGACTTACGCATTCGCCCCTGACGAGGGGGGCGGTCTCCTGTCCGGCTTGGCATCGGGAACGATCTCGAGAACGACTGCCTCATTTTCAGAGGAACGTTCCGGTCCCCGTAGGCTTCGGCAACTGGCGCATGCCCTCGAGTATTAGGTGCCCTGCTTATTAGTGTATTGAGACATAGTATGCGCTGCTGATCTTGGTACAGAACCAGAACCTCTGGGGGAGGTTCAAGATGCCAGAGAATTCATAATGGTGTCATGTAGTGGGGATAGTTACGTGAATCGCTTCGACGTGTGAGCTTCAAGTCACGTGAAAAATTGGGGCTCCAGTTCGAAAAGTCTCTAAGTCCTATCGATAGGGTAGATCCAGAATGTCGACAACGAGTACTCCGAGATTCCCTGAAATCGTTTACATCGAAAGCGCAAGTACATGTCTCTTCGTCATCCAAGGAGCCAGCTTGACTAGTCTGTTCATCATCATGGCCGATGATACTTGCGATCCGGGAAGATGGAGAGATGTCCACGCCTTCACCGTGAGCCTCAGGCACATGTTAGGTCGTGCCGATGTTCACTAGCACCGCTGATTGTTGGATGGATCCGCAGTGGCACGTAGTGTGCTTCTTGGTAGGATCCATGATTCATTCCGTCCACGGTTTGCTGATGTGCCATCATGTGTAGTCTTCTCAAAGCATCCACGCCAGCTGTAGCATCTATGCTCGTGGCTTGTATCCACGTTTCATTCCATGTCGGTATGCGAAGTCGATCTCTGGCAGATCCGGGTCCAGCTAGAGGGGCATAGACTCACCCTGAATCTAACCAGTCAGATAAGATAAGATAGCGGCTCGGCGTCAGGTACATGCGGTTCAAGTTGAGTCACGCGGCACACAGCATCAACGTGACTGGCAAACGCGGAAGTAGCAAGAGCTCCCTTGCATCCACATCCTTACTTTCTTTACCATACAAATGAGCAACAGAGGACGTGGTTTCGACCGAGGAAGAGGTGGCGGACGCGGTGGTGGCGGAGGTGGTGGCGGAGGTGGTGGGCGAGGTTCTTTTGACCCACGAGGTCGTGGAGGTCCCCCGTTTCGGGGCGCCGACCGTGGTGGCAGAGGATTTCATGACCGTGGTGGGCCTAGGGGACGCGCCCGGGGAGGGTAAGTGTTTCGCTCGTCTCCAGAGAGCACCGGTGAACCCTCCCCTCTAGCGTTTTCATGCGTGGACAACACGCAGACATCGATCAACGCATCGCAGATGACTCAGACAAAGCGCTTGTCGCCACATTTGCAGTATCACGTTCAAGTGCTGATTCTGATAGCATGCCCCTACGTCCAGACTTTGGGACGGACGGAAGGGAAATCAAGCTACGCACGAACTTCTTTCCTGTGCGGGTACCCAAAGGCCCCCTGTACGAGTATGATGTAGCCATCACTCCTGTGGCGGGAACTGCCGCCCGTCGCGTGAAAAGGCGCATTTACCAGCTTGCCGAACAAACAACGGCATGGAAGCAAGCTAATATGACAGGCAAGGTGGCACACGATAACAGCGCCAAACTCATCGCTGCCTTTATGTTACCCCAACCCCTGGCAATCAAAGTTTCATACTATGACGAAGATGAAAGTGGTCCCCCCCAGCAAGGTGGCAAGGAGTACACGCTCACGATCAAATTCATTCAAGAAATCGACACTTCAAACCTCATGAGGTACTCGTTCTGTCTCTTGCGATTTTGAACGGTAGTCTGACGTGTCATTAGCTACCTAGCAGGTCAGGCTCAGTTTCGGAATTACGATGTATTGCCCGTTATTGCTGCCTTGAACATCATCCTTGCGTCTGTCCCCGGAAGGACAGGTATCATGGTCGGCAGAAATCGGTATTTCTTCCGTGCCGCTACCGAACCATCCAGGCTGGGTGGTGGCCTCGAGGCGTGGAAAGGCTTTTACTCGTCGATTCGGCCAGCTCATAAGCAGTTGATGGTGAATGTCAACGTTTGCACGACGGCCTTTTACATCCCTGGTAATCTGGCGCGCGCGATGATGGACTTCCAGGCCTCCTCATTTGGTGCACGGATGGAAGTCTTCTGCAAGAGTGTAAGGATCAAAACTACACATCTTGGATATCGGAAGACCGTTAAGAAGCTTGTACGCCACACTGCAAAGACATATTCGTTTGACACTCCTGAATATGGCCGCGTTAATGTGGAAGAATATTTCAAGCGCAGTAAGTTTGCCTGTAACTCCGGTCGCTCGTATTCACTGAACATTTTTCTTCAAGAATACAGCATTCGGCTGCAGCACCCTAACTTGCAGCTCGTTGACGTCGGTGGAAAGCAAACAAACTACTTGCCTGCAGAAGTTTGCGAAATACTTCCGGATCAGCCATTCCGTGGAAAACTCACGGATGAACATACCGCTGCAATGATCACTGTAGCGTGTCAACCCCCTAACGTGAATGGGGAGGCAATTGTCAACCAGGGTCTTAACCACCTCGGACTGAAGGTCGCTGGACCGGAACTCCAGTCTTTCGGCATGACCATTGGTCCGCACATGGCCGTGGTCCCCGGGCGTATCCTGCCCAAACCTGGAATTAGGTACCAATCTGGTCCTGCTTCCATCGATGACAGAGCCTCTTGGAACCTCAGAGGGGTCACGTTTGCACTCGGTGCACGCCTGGAGAAGTGGACGGTTCTAGTGATCAAGGACGGCTTTCCCAGAGATGAATTTGCTGGTTCTTCAGACCCAGACCTTCTCCAAGTCGTGTCTGGCTTCCGCAACATGTGTAAAGTAAGCGGAATGCACGTCACTGCCGACCCAACATACGCCACAGCCCAGCTTCCGCGCAAGGATCCATCCGATCCCATGAGGCGGGCAGCTATCGAGACCATCAGAAATACGCTCCTGACTGTGAAGCCAAAGCCTACTTTGCTCTTTGTCATGCTGGCCAGCGGTGACAAGGCCATATATGAAGGCTTGAAGCACCTTTGCGACGTCTTCCTGGACGTGGCTACTGTTTGCGTTCAATCTTCCAAAATTCGCAAGAGTAATCCGCAGTACTTTGCAAATGTGGCATTAAAAGTCAACATGAAAATGGGCGGTATCAATCACAAACTCGATCCAAACAGCGGGAGATGGTTGAATAGCGCGCCTACCATGATCGTCGGCATGGATGTCACCCATCCAAGCCCCGGTAGTGCTTTGGGGACTCGTAAGAATATTCCTTTCTCCCAGTGCGCTCTCTTTGACACGTGTTCGCATCCTAGCATCCATTGCAGCCGTCGTTGCGAGTGTTGACAGTAACTTTGCACAGTATCCGGCGAGCTTGGAAATTCAGGAGTCCAGGAAAGAGGTATTGTGCGTTGAAGAATACCATTCCTTTACTGACTTGGTGATTTTTGGAAGATGATCACAAACCTTAAGAATATGATGGTCGATCGCCTGAAGCTCTTCCAGAAGAAAAACACCGGAAAGCTTCCCGAGCGTGTTCTGGTGTATCGTGATGGTGTGTCAGAGGTATGTCTTGTGTTCCCGTTCATTTCAGCGACCTCATCCTTGCAGGGCCAATTCAACATCGTCAGAGAGGAGGAACGGCCTCTGATCTTCGAAGCTTTCAAGGCCTTCAGCACCCCCAAGGTACAATACAAGCCCAAACTCACGATCATCATCTGTGGCAAGCGTCACCATACGCGCTTTTACCCCACCGAGGAAGCCGACGCCGCAGGAGATGGAAACCCTCGTCCGGGCACTGTGGTTGATCGCGGTGTCACCGCTGTATACGACTTCGATTTCTTCTTACAAGGTTAGTGATCGATCTACAACCCTGAGCGTACCACTGAAACCGGAGATAGCACATGGTGGGTTGCAAGGCACGACTCGCCCCACCCATTACTACGTGGTCCACGACGACATCGGCTTCAAGGCGAACGAAATCCAGGGGCTTACCAATTCTCTCAGCTACATGTTTTCCCGCGCGACAAAGGCTGTGAGCCTGGTGTCCCCTGCCTATTATGCGGACGTTGCCTGCGAACGTGGAAGATGCTATTTGCGAAAGCTTTTCCATGGAATCGTCGGCAACGAAACAGCGAGCGGTACCGGAAGTGGAAGTGCCGTGGAACAAGCTGTCATCAAGGAAGCGGAGAGGCTATGGAGCGGTGGCGTCTCCAAGGCGGGCCTCAAGGACACTATGTTTTACCTTTGAGTGGCCTTACTTACCACCTCTGAGTGGCGGGGAATTCTCTTGTTGCAGGTCAATCTCCTTGTACAATGTACCACAGAATGTGTTTGGTTTCTTTGTGTGTACGATATTTATGTCGTACTCCTCTGGCCGAAAATTGGCTCAATATCTTGTCTAGTCTAGACATCGCGCAGTATATGCCGAAGTGTATTTTTAGCTTGGCGATTCTGTAAACGAGTTGGATAATGGTTGCCTCTTTGTGCGAGTAAACCGTAACAGGGATCATGAATGCTGGAAACCCACCCATCATGTAGGTTAGCCCAAAGTAGGAACGGGCCTGGGCATTCTGTTGTTCATCAGTTTCCACGCATTCACCCCGCCATGCCAACGGCCCGCCGGGGTCCCGTTCACTCAGATTGAGCTCGGACAAGTTAACTCGAAATTTGCCAAATCGTACTTGTGAGAGTTTCGATGTGACAGGGGAGGAAACTTCAGGTGCCAGGTGAAACAACCTTGGGGATCTCAGGACATGAACTAAGATTATCCAGGTGTACAATTTCGCGTGAGTTGCAAATTAATCCCCTATCCCGCTGCGTCGTGACCCAGACGTTAGGGTACTTGACACTGCACAGTTTTACACTGCCAATCAGCTGTCGTATGAACACCTCTCGGAGTCGACGTGCTCTTGTTATGTTAAATCACAATCACTTTCGCGTTCGATCTGATGTTAGCAACGCCTGGTGAGTCTACCGATTGGGCAGGTATGCGTGACTGACGTGTCTCCCCCATCCCTGACGACGGCGTGATATTGAGCAAATGTAAGCTTATCCACCGTGTCGTCCCTGTACAAATTGTCATGCTTAGGTGTCATAACATGCGTGACTCACGCTGTGCAAGTGAGCGCGGGACCACAGCGATATTGTGACATTCAGTATTCTACCTTTTGGTGTAACGGCTACGCGCGGCGGTCGGGTCGCTCACACCTGGGCCTCAATATTCCCCACGTCTGGGTCTTGGAACCGTGCGTGTTAATATTGACTGTCACCGTGATCTGACTGTCTGATATAGTGACTCTGACGATGTGTGGGTTTGCGCAGAACCTCGTAAAAAAGCTGGTCAAGAATCAGGTCTATGGGGCATGAAAGCTCAGAGGAAACCTCACGTTGGAGTGCGTAAGCTGTCGAAGTTTTCTGGCTACCATGTGTTGTATCTCTACTCGCTGAATTGCAAGGACCTGGGTACCAAGACTATTGCTCCTCTCAACAGGATTCAATGACTGTGACTGGACTATATAAACATCGTTGCCTGCATACGTGATGACACTGACACGGTGGATCTCGAGCGTATGTGCGCATACAGACGGTGCGCAGAGCGTCGGGGCCGGCTGCTTAGTTCCACAGGTCCGCGAGCGCGCATGGAGAACATCATCATTGAGGGAGGAAATGGCGAGGGTCACTGTCCGTGAGCGCCGCTGCTTGGCTTCGAGCTCGTTGAAAATGGTGCGGAGCCCGAGTCTGTGGGCAGCCTGCGCAGTTCCCAGGTTTAGTCGCTGTGAGCGTTGGGGTTCGTGAGATCACCGTCCCACCGAGCGGTGGCCGAGGACTGCGACTCTGTGCGACAACGCCAACGTAGCAGGTGCACATGTGGAGGATGGAGCGCCCGTGCATGAGCTCACCGTCGACAGCCTCGTGTCCACCGATGAGCGATGGTACAGCTCGTGGTGAGCGGGCCCAGAGGGCGGAGAGCGAAGGGGCGCTCGTGCGTGAGTTGACCAATCCAGTGCGGTCGAAGGACGTGGGTTCAGATTTGAGAGGCTGACTTGAGCCGTGCAAAGGCGCGCGGTCGAGAGATGTCCGTCGTCCGACTCGTCGCCCAGTTCGATGCTCGCTGTGGGAGGGGATGGCGGGGGACCAACGAGGACCACGGATGGAAGAAAAGCATGCGGGTGTGCATTGGGGTGTACGCCAACATTGCTGGAGACGACGTACATGACGGGACGACGAGAAAGAGCGAATTAGCCGGGACTGGAGTTGAATCGAGACCGATGTCGCCGCTGACTTTGACAAGATGGAGTAATAACTTAGACTAGCGGGCCTGATATTGATATTTGATAGCGAGGCAAGAGAATGCGCAACTCGAAAGGCCTCGAGAAGTTGGCCTCAAAGGTTTAATCAATCGGTGGTTCCTCCGCTGGTGTAAACGGCGAACAACACTCCCCCGGTCGATCCCATTCTGAGCTTTGATTTCAAGTACCCGAAATTTGACTACATATAGGACTCATCGAGGATCACTCTGGCGTGTGACGTGCCATTTTCCATCATGATATATGTTTCTAAACCCTCCAGAGGGGCCGCCGAGTGGAATACAATAGAGCGAACGCCCCTACCCCATGTAGGGCCACTATACCCTCCGTACCTGAACACAAAGGAATTTAATCACTTTCCGACGGAAAGCCGATTGAGGACATACCCCGAATGTTTATTGAAGCAAAATATCGCTTCATAGGTTGGCTCGCGGGCGCACCATTCGTTCCCATGATCTAGTAGTTTGATCAAACCTCATGCTGTTTCATTATCTAGAGGATTCACCATGACCAGAGACGACAGCACGTAGGTTCTTCACGTTGGTGTTCAATGAGTGCCAAAACTCGTTGTCTCTGCCAAGCGATGCAGGATCAAGTGAGGCCTGCGTAGAGCCCTGTCCTAGCGTATCCACTTAAAAGTGGTCACGCTTTCTGGGCATTGAAACGTAGGGTGGACGGGGACCTACCATTCAACCCAGGGTTAACGGAATTATTCAAATTTTCTTGGACAGCCTGGATAGCATATCTATTGCTGTCAGCAAATGTTGACATTTTGGTCAACAAGAAGACACCTACGGAAGTATGTGCACAAAGGCGAGTGCGCTTCGCTGCTCTGGCGGTCCCCAGACAGCATCCATCCTCTCTGTCTCGCTTTGGATCCACCCAGCGACAGTCGAGTCTACCCAGTCCGGCATGTGAGTGCCATTCGTGAACAAGCCGCCCGAGGCACGCATGAGCACCTCTTGAGCCCACGTTACAATCACGCATGCATACCTCGCGAGTCAAAGAACCACAGTATCAGTGCGGGAGTGTCATCTGAAAAACACAAAACTGCTATGGAACTTCGTGGAGAACGACAGGTGTTGGCTCACCTGTGATTTCCCCGTAGACGGGAACCCAGTAATTTCCAGGACCGCCGGCGCCCCCCACCCCAGGCGGGGAAAACCGTGTATAGCTCCAGGGAGATATCGTTATTTCCCGAGTGATCTCTTCAGCGCGCGTAATATTGATATCGCTGTCATGATTCTGTAGATAAAGGTCGGCGTAAGGAAGAACGAGTAGAACACAAAGCGCTGACCCCTGAAGTGGAAGAAAAGGGGACCTTCGCCGCGTTTAATGGGCGCACTATGGAATCGATCAAAGACGTAGAATTCTCGCGGAACGTATCTAGTATCAATTAACGAGTGAAACCGATTTGAACGAAGACTCGTCTGACTCACTTTCTCCTGTGATGAGGTCTCCGTTAATCACACTGCCCAACAAAGATTAGCGGCTTCCACCGAATGGACAGGAATCTTACACATAATCCGGTGTCTCGATCTTCAACAACGTCTCCATCAACGCATTCGTCTTGATGTCTTGCTCTGGTCCCCAAGAATCCCAAGGGTTCTCCCCGAAATGGACGTCAGAAAAAATGGTCAACTTGAAGTAACCATCCCCGTTGAAGCTGATCCGTGGTTTGTCAGGGTAGGGGTCAAGTTCAAGCGACCCGAGCGACGGTGAAATTCGTTCGCGTAAAAGGTGAGTCTGTGGGGCATGTCCAGGCGGGAGGGAGCTGTCCAACTCGGCACTGCCATCTCCACGATTGATCGCGTACGCATAGATAGCGGGAATGAAGTAGCATGTCACCGCAACTTGAAAACGCATGGCCTATGTACAGTTGCTGCCAAAAGCCAACATGCCAGCTGAGAGCGTCGTCGGCAGTAGTGAGACCATACGTCTGAGTTCTCAGTCACACGGTGACCAGCTGAAATAGCCTACAGGATCGTCCTGGTAGCCACACTGAATTGTGCACTACCATACGGGTCTGCTCGAGTCGAAGTAAATGTTGACGAGAGACGTGGTTACGACTGTCTGCTTATCCTCATCTTGGCACTCTCATACTCCATCTTCAAACATTCTACAACCTTCGCGTTCCTTGCTGTGATCTTACAATCAAAACTGACGGGGCGGGAGTTGAATCCGTTGGTGTAATTCCAAGAGTCTGGTATGATCCCGTCCCCGCTGGCGCCGACCGCGGGGGTGATGTCGAAAGCCCATAGGATCCGAGATATACTGATGAACAGCGAGTTCAGAGAGAGGTGCATACCAGGACCTGTGCAATGGTGTCAACAATGCACGACAGACAAAGCACGCAACGCACAAATTCGTCGTCCCCATCCGAACGGAAGGTCGAAGGCCTGGAGACGAGGGTCCGTTTTTTCGAGGAAGCGTTCGGGCATGAATTTATCTGGGTCTGGAAACATGTTGGGGTCGTGCATGATACCACTGCAAAGCAGAATGTGATTGAGAAATCATAAAATATTCTGACTACTTGCGCCAGATTAGCAAAGACTGTCGAGCCTTTGGGTATTACCCTACCAGCGGGTATGGGTGTCAGAGGTATTACATACGGTTGGTAACTCAACTCACATTCCGTTGTATGTATCATTTTGGGTTACCGCGTGAGGCGTACCGCCTAACACAGCGACAGGGCGCCATCGCAAGGTTTCATTAACAAGTGCATTGAGATATGGAAGGCTGTCTTTGTCATGAAATTCTGGCATGCGGTCAGGTCCGATGACAGCATCCAGCTCTGCTTGGGCCGCCTTCATAACTTCGGGGAAGTGAAGCATAGCAACTGTGAAACTGACAACTCAACAACGATTCAGGGACAAGGCCCAAGGCACCTACGGATGAATGTGCTCAACGTCCCTGCAGTCTTGGTACCCCTCGGGAATCAGAAAACATGAAGTTTGTTCGGAACATTGAGCTCACAGTTTCGATCCCTGCGCCAAATGGTGACGACACCCCATAGGCAACCTCTATATCCGTCATTCCATTCTTGGGCATTTCATTGATCGTCTGCGCAGTCAGGCAATCTTGAATTACTCCTTTTGCCATGCGCGATTTGACGTCTTCTAGTAGATGCATGTAGAGCTCGATATCGCACTTCTGACGCGCTTCTGGCTCCGCACGAAACCACTGCATGAAGCGCTATTATTTGGACACAAAAGATAATAAGTCTCAAATATGGTATATATTGCATGGGCTTACCGGCAGATACAAAAGCCATGGCCATGATTCTACGAGGTACTTTCCGGGAATGCTTTAAACGACGTCAGTTGGCCACATGAGCACAAAAGCGTTACCCTTACTTTACACTACACCACAATATGGAGGAGAATAAGAATTGATACCTCGAGCCGAAACGTACCTTGTCAAGTCTACAGCCTGTGAATTCAAACATTTAGAGACAAAGGGTTCAACTTACAATCCATGGCTTCATTATTCTCTTTCACGATCCATTCATCGACGCTGTCCACTCGTCTGCCGTAAGAGACAGAGGTAACCACACTCGCCGCATATCTTTTCCATAATCAATATGACGAGCTGATTATTTTATGGAGGCTACCTCTGAAGGTGTCGCTCCCAGTCCTTCGGGTCGGTCAGAATCTGGTACAGAGAGATGATCGACTCAAGGGACTGGATGTCTCGATATGTATCGGCCTTGCGAGCATGGAGACCAGAGTGCAAGACCTATTGTATGTGAGGACCACAAACGCGAGAATCGAGACGACCCCTCCTACCTTGCGCCACTTGCGCCATTTTTCGCCGTAGGGCAACATCAATCCTCGGTTCCCATTCGACAAAATTTCGCCACTAGCCAGAACCGTCTTACTGAGCACGAACACGTCTTAAGAAATGACTTACGCTACAATGAAACGAGGTCTACTAGAGTAGATGTCGGACCGCTTCTCCAGCAGATCCCAAGCGGCTTGTGCGGTGCCCAGCACTTGATGATACCTAAGAACAGTCCAAATCCACTTCGTAACGTGCTCACCAATCACAGGTGTGCGTCCTAGGAAGATAGACATCACAGGCCCTAGAGGAGTAGGACAGTAGGTCAAACGCCAAGTCAGAAAGCAATATCGCAGACTTGCCATACTCTCTGTTCCATTCAGCGAATTTCCTCCACGGTTTCAAGGCAGGCATCTGGTGTCTATTGCCGATCCATGGGAGACCAAGAGGACCAGGGGGCATTACACGTCTCTTGAGATACCACGTTATCACCGAACGTACTGCGCACACCACGAAAACAGACAGAACCGCTGTAGATGCGCGGCTTGTCCACGCGGCCAACGCTTTCTGGAGCGCAGCAGTCATCATAGTCGTCACAGGGAAAGGGCTACAGTAATTCAAATCTAGCTTGTGGCCTAATGGAGAGGATCAGGATTGATTTGGGTGAGTACCAAGTTGTTCAACGCTGGCAAAAGCGTAGATCTACTAGGCGTGCGTACGCGCTGTCGCACGTGCCAAGAACGTGCCATTACATAGGGTAGAGCAACTAACGATTAAACATACAGGTAAAACTGCCGTACTTTGTTCCGAACCATGAACTTGAAGCTTGTGACCTTGAGGGAAGTCGTTTCACGGAACACCAACCGGTGATGATAATAGGCACACGCGAACAAGCATGGAAAGGAAAAGGAAAACATTCGGTACACCCGCGGATCGTTCGGTACATCGGGGTTCGAGTATAATACAGCCAGTTTATGACACACTGTGGGACCTGTCCATTAATAAGAGACCAGCTGAAGCTTAGTGCACGAAGACTACACGTACGAGACAAAGGAGCGGTAAAGGATAAGGAAGGTAGAAACGTCAGTCATCTAATGGAGCCTCCTCTTCTACCTTGATATTTTTGGAGCTTTGACCATCTTGGTCAACGAGGACAGCAGACTCGTTGGATTCTTCGGTGGC
>JBBPKY010000486.1:0-20333 GCA_038089495.1 Xerocomellus dryophilus
GGTTGCCACTCATTGGCAACGAGGGCGATGCCACCCCTTTCACGGACCTCACGGGCGAATCGGTCGGTCTCGACTTTCCTTCGCCAGAAAGGCTACCAATCTCGTGGCCTCGAGGTCATGTACCTTAGCCACACAGGCAAGAAGCTTCAAGCCTAGATATACCTCGGTCCGACATGCTATCAGCGTCTCAAGCAGATCCACTCTCGCGCTAGAGGACGTGCAAATCCTGATGAGGCAACCTGTGGAGGGCCGTAGTCGTGATGGTGGTCTTGGTTTCGGAGAGATGAAACGTGATGGTATGATCTCCCATGGAGTTGCGGCGTTCCTGAAGGAACGCTTGTTCGACGCGAGCGATGCTTACCGGTTGCATGTTTGTGACATGTGAGTGCTCGCTGTCGTTTTTCTCCGTTGAGAAACTGAACTCGCTGGTCAGTTGCTGTCTCACCCTGATTGCCAACTTGGTGAATGCGATTTAACCGACCGTTCGGCTCCACGTTGCTGATATCCTTGCCACCGAAAAAACAAACCTTGAAGGTATGACGATCCACGTTGCGAAATGTTGCGAAGTAACTGAGATCTGTGACAGTGCCATGCCTGTAAAAACAAGACTGCATGTTCTCAACTGTGCGTTCCGTATGCGGCGAAACTCCTATTCCAGGTTTGTTGAAGATGTCTTGTTACCTCTGCTCACTCATTCAGGCCCCCTTTCAGGAACTTCAAAGTACGAACATTGCAGCTCGTCTCTATATAATGTCGACAGGTCGTGTGAGTGATGATTCTTAGGAGGATGCATATCTCAGAGTCGGGAGGTCAGGAGTGATAAGAGTCCATGTATTTTACAGATCCTAATTAACAGAGGCCATGAAATGACTGGATTTAATCATTTCTATCCTTCTGTTGCCCTCCTCCCATGAGGCCGGCCCGCTCGTCCGTTGTTTCATTCTCGTCAACGGACTTGCGTTCCCCACGTCGTTTTTTAGCTGCATTCTCAGCTTCATCTTCGCTACCGGCATCCTCATCGCCAATCTCAAAGACGACGTGGTCCTCCGCGAGCATCTCAGGCTCCCTACGGTTACCGACAAGTGTGACTTCGTCGTCCTCCCGGGCCCGAGTCCGGAGTTGAAGGGCTTCCGGATCATAGTCCTCAGCATCTTCATCTTCCTGGGCGATCTCGTCTGACATAGCAAGCGTGGATATCGGAACGCGGGTAAGTATGACGCTATTCAAAAGGGGGAGTACTTATCTCCGGTTGTTTTCGCTCGGGCGCCAAAGGTAAGCGATTGACCAGAACGAAATGAAGTTGAGTAACGCAAGGTACCCGTCAAGTAGCCACCACCGTATGCGCCAAGATTTAGCAGCATAATCTATCAAGTTATCAGGTGTCAAGGGTAGACTTGTCTAGCGTCCAATGGACGTACCTTCGGCCAACCGGTCGGAAAACGACACAGATGACACTCCAAAAAACACGGCAATCACGATAGCCGCCGCAAGCAGAATGTAGTACAATCGCTTGAACATAGCCAACTTGTACCGTTGTTTGCGAATGGTCAGTTGCGTCATTGTGCCTAGAAAGGAGGGCAATGATTCTAGTGGCCAGCACGAGGGTGTACCCTACCGTTGAGAGAATACAGGATCCACATGAGGAAGCCGCTCAGTGTAAAGGCCAAAGGTATAATGAACATCAGGAGGACCAACGCCGAAGTTGACTCCAGCTCAAGTTCGACGATGCCAACAGCGTATAATACTTCAACGACCATAAGTGGGAGAATTCAGGCATTCGAAATAACGCACCTCCAAAGATAAAATGAGCCCCAGCCAGGAGTTGGCATTTCAACATTGTCTTGCCCAAGGATTCTCGGACGACACTAAGACCAAGCGATACGACTAGCAGCATAAAAAATGATAGCGCATTCCTGCCAGCATCGAGTATAGCGACTACGAAGAAAGCTCAGTGCGAGCTGATCCAAGTGAGCGAGTACACCGACCGACAAAAAGGAAAACAGTCGATGCGATGTTCTTGTCGTGCGCGTTGAGATACCTATAGTATACTACCAGCTCTTAAGCAAACATCCCCTTCCAAAGTAAATATCAACATACCCCAATTTGCTACCATCTCTATGACAAGAAAGCCGATCAGACCTGATAGATAATACTGCATAGAATATGTGTGAAAAGCCAATCGAAATTCCTTTATTCACGAGACTGCGCACCTGAATAGGCAGGAGTTCCGTAAGATGCTTGTAGCAAATATACGCCCAGGCCGAACCAAATAGTGCATATGCAAAAAACATAAAGAGATAGAACTAGGGGGTGTCTGCAGGTATGTTTGTGGAGACGGGGAGGAGAACTTACGTCGACTTTTGGGTAATCAGTCGCAGGGAGTTTACCGTCAAAGGTATTTCTAAAAAGAACGACACCGTTGTATGTTGGATGGAAAGGGACATCAGTTGGAGCTTGGCGGGCGACCGTTGGAGTCATCACTGTGACAGGTACAATAGCTGAAGGGAAGAACGTGATGCGACTATCGCTGTATTTGAAAAAACTAACTTGCCTACGCAATAATATCCTGTCTGGCGGACCTGGTATTGTATGGGGGATGCATAAGCTAATATCCCAGAAGGACTTGGGTTTAGGGGATCGTTATCACGCGGATTAACATGAACCATGATTGGTGCGACACCCCTTGGGAGCCAGGGTGACGTGTTATCCTCTGAAGGAGGGGTTGGATTCCCTAGAGGGTCTTCCCAGAGGGAGGGAGGGATGTTTTCCGCGATACTTGTTTGGTTCAGTACAACGCTCGCGGTCCAAAAGCTGGTCTGCGTTATGAGAGTGTGATCATCTGGGTCCTCGGTACCAAAGATGAATTTTCCAATGTCTTCATAGGAGCACAAGCCAGATTTCACGGCGTCGGTTGTGCAAACATAGGTTTTCTGCTGATATGAGGTGCCGTGAGTGAGCTGTGACGCAGCAACGTGGACGTCACTCACGGGTAGGGAATCGTCAGTTTCTGACGTGACTCTACCTAGGTACTTGACGTCTTTCCACTCGTATATGACCATGGCTACCTGGCCATGGGATGAGGTAGCATCGAACGTGACTGATACCGAGCTGAACATTTGTGATTGTCATCGGGGATATACCACTGGCGCGTACCGTTGATGTAGGTGTCGGAACCACCCCACATGCCAGAGCATACCTGCCTGGAGTAGTCCGAGTCTGAGAATGGGGCCTCATAGGCGACGGCAAGGGCTGCGCTGAGCAACAGCAACAGCGGACAGAGATATTGGCGCATCCAGAAAGCGTTTGTTGTGGTCTGTTGTTCAAAGCCCTCATCCGCAGCCTTAATGCGGGGCCATCACGTGATCACGACAACCCGCTTGTACGACGGCAAGCCTGAGGCTGAGCAGCGACCATCGTCGTACTGTTAGTCGGGTCCGTGCCATTCTATCGCCACTGAGCCAACAAACTATGCACGAGGAGGACGTATTTGACAGCGTAACTTGGGAATCTGCCTCAGCACCCTATGATGTCGATCCCCGCGTACATCCCACGGGTCCCGGGTTCAAGCAGAGCACGGCTGGCATCGAGGAGCCGCGCGGACCTCACGATCCAAAGTGGGAAGGATACCTCATCACGATGGTCAAGGATCCCGTGAAAGAGCTCGCAGAGACAAAGGATGCATATGTATCCTACCTGGTCACAGCAAAGGTCCGCAACGTTCCTTGTTCGTGTGCCTTCCGTACTCATCCGGGCCAAAGACGAATCTTCCCATATTCTCTTCCCCCAACCCGTCGTCTCGTCGACGGTTCACAGATTTCGTCTTCTTGCGGGATCACCTAGTAAAGAATTTCCCGGCATGCGTGGTGCCAGCCCTCCCGGACAAGCATAGGCTCGGTATGTTTCGCCACACAACATATAGGCCAACATTCAATCACCCTCAGAGTACATTACTGGCGATAGATTCAGCCCAGAATTCATGGAGCGCCGTCGGTTGGAGTAGGTCCACTTAGAAGCCGGCGCCAAGTCTCTTGAACTGACACGAAAAAGTCTTCATCGGTTTTTGCAGCGGATAGCACGGCATCCTACCCTGCAACGCAGCACGCTTGTTCGCGCCTTCTTCGAGTCTACAGAATGGGTATGGTAGTCCTTGATTTTCTAACGTACTCGCCTTGAATCTGTAACAGCATGTCTTCATGCACCAGCACCTTGCTCACCCTCCGGGTCCTGAACCCACTCCAGGAATTATTGACAACATTTCAGACACCCTTTTGAACGCTTTCGCCCGAGTCCGCAAGCCCGACGAACGCTTCCTACACATGCGCGAGTCGGTTGACAAGTTTGAGGACGGTCTTGTCCTCAGTGAACGCCTTTGGAATCGCATCCGTGGGCGGACAAATGGTAAGTTGGTGGGGTTTACATTCTTCATGGGGAATTCTGAGGCTAAACGAGAGGCAAACTGGAATCCGGTGAAGACCTTACGGCCGACTATCACGACCTTGCCGTCGCCGTTCAGGGCCTCGGATTTCTGGAATCAGGAATTACAGATCCGCTCAATCACTTCTCGAATACTCTGCTCGAGTTTTCCGCGCTCCTTCGTCACAAGGTACCGGTCTTCTCATCTTCCTTCATCCCAGCCATAACACCACTTCCCCGCAGACGCAGACGACCACCGACCCATTTCTCGTACATCTTCACTCGCTGCTTACTTATTCCCATGCCAATCGAGCTGTTTTGAAGCTTCGTGATCAGAAGCAGCTCGATTTTGAGGAACTTTCTGACTACTTGTCTGGTGTTACGCTTGAACGCGACCGCCTGTCGGCGGTAATATCCGGCCACGCAGGAAGTACGGGATTAGGACTGAGCGCTTACCTCAAGGATAAGGTAGACGCAATTCGCGGTGCAGATGACGACCGAAGTCGGGTGGAGAAGATGCGGAAATTAGACCTCAAGATCAAAGAGGTATGTGATCCCTTCCTCCCATTTCGAGGCTCAAAGTTGCTATGGAATCTAGCTCCAAGACGCGGTTACCACTGCGCATGAAACTTCTGATGCCTTCAGCGATGAGACACTGAGGGAGCAAACTATTTTCCAGCATTCAAAGGAATCAGAAATGAAAGAGATGCTAAACAACCTTGCTGACGGGGAGATTGAATTTTATCAATCTGTAAGACATCTCATACCCTTCTATGTTGGGACTGACTTCCGATATTTATAGACGATGGAAGAGTGGGAACGAATTATACCAATTATTCAGCGCATACGAGTGGACGTTTAGTACTGATCTATCATGTTTCTTTTACTGCTGCACACGTCGCTGGTATATTTATACATGGACTCGATTGGTCATCCGCATTTAAGTTAGTACTTGAAGGTAAGGTTCAGTTAACGAGGAAACGGTCATCACCAACATACAGGCAGAGCTATTTCTGATTACGCAGGTTTGTCGCTTTCTTTACCATTTTGATCGGAATCACTTTTTTTGTGCGGTTTCTTCAACCTTTTAAGTTTCTCTTCTGATTCCTGTACAGCGAGAGAGAGCTAAAACATTCGTCAAGCAAGGGATTACCACGGCTGAGTATCGTAAGACGCACGCTGACTATGCCCGTTTCAACAACTCGCAGAAGATGAAGCTGTGCATCATCTGGTGTCCCTGAGGTGGTAGACTGCTTGTCGGCGGGCACCCACGGGGGTGGATCCTGATTCGCCTCATGTTGAGGCCCGATCGGCGCCTCCTTATCATCACGAAGTTCCAATAGGATTGCGAACGAGGTATCATCTGTAACACAGTTGGGATAAATTACTCGGATTGATAGTGCGAGGCAATTACCTTGGGGCTCAAGCGCGCTCAGCTGAGACTCTATCATACTTAGCTTGACTAAAAATGCGCGGAAATATCGACTGAGGGTCCCTGACGTCATCGCTTCTTGGACACTTGCATGGAGCAGAGGTCAGCTCAATCCATGGGATACTGATTTTGCCTTACCTGACGTCCCCGTTGTAAGCATCGACTTCTATCATGTTTTGTACAGAAAAAATGAACCGTTCAAGGGCAACTTGGTCCTTGTCTTTTATCACGACTACCACTTTCTGAACGTTTCCCTGGGGAAGCCTAGAGCTGCCTTGGTATAGACAGAATTTAAGCTTGCGACTCACCGAAACAAGCTCATCAGCGATGGCCTTGACTGCACCGGAGATGTATTCATTAAGAGCAGGGTGACGCGACTGAAACACCGGCATATCATATTTCTTTCTTCGCACAAACAGATCTGGGGGGTATATCTGGCGAACGTAAAGGATAGTGTGGATGGCGACCTCAACTGAGAATGGATAAGGAACCAACGAAGGTGGACCTTTTCGTCTGCTTACTGAACTCGGCCAGCCCTTTGACTGCTTCTGCGGTGTAGTTTCAGTGGATCGCATTCTTCTCGGGTTTGTGGAGCGGGTGCGTACGGTTAAAGCTGAGCGAGATGTCTAGCATTTCGGAGAGATAACACTAGCTCTGATCCCCGACTGTGGATATTTCGATTACTTAAGCTGTTCCACCAAGTCACTCGTTAGTCTTGGGAATCCTACTGTATCGTTCGAGTTGCTCGCCGATCTGTTTCTTGAGGTGCGTTGTGCCCTCAGAATGTAATATTCTTCCACTTATTACGGGTCAAATTTTTAGGTCACTTTAACTATTCGAGTAAGACTTAGAGCAGCTATACGCGGCTCCGGAGATTAGTACCTCTAGTCAATGGAGCGTGGCAGGCGCAACGCGCAGAAGCGAGGGTGTTACTATGGAAGGACCAATTGATCTTGAAAACACTGTGTGTACAGTTTCTTGAAGCCCGAAGACCAGGTATGAGCCGCATCTGCTGCATCTGGCTGGAGTTGGGGACGGATTTGGTGTGTCGATAACCGTTTAGGGGGTAGAATCTGGTAGATGCCCGTGGGAATCAGTCTGGGGCGTTGCTGGGCATTTGCTGGGCGTTGCCTACTCTCCATAAATATGTTTCGGGTCGACACATCGCTGGTAGCGGCTCACCAGTTTATTCTAACTTATATCTCTTCATAGACCATGTCCATTCGTTATGCTTTCGTCACGCTGCTCACTTCCGACGCCTATCTCCCGGGCGCACTCACCATCGCTGCCGCATTGAAGGATGTGCATCAACCCCTCCCGTTAGATCAGACAGTCGCATATGAGACCGTCTGTCTCGTTACACCAGAGACCGTCGATGTCACCACCATCAGGCTCCTCAGGAAGGCGTTCAACGTAGTCATCGGCGTGGAAACGATCGTTCCACCTGATACCGAATCTTTAACGTTACTTGGTGAGTCTTCTCTCCTTGTGCACCACGGGTCCCCACGCAAGGGCGCCATCGACCATTTCCCCGCGGATATTTAATTTAGTCCCCCACGCGTGTCCCCCCCGCGTCTGGACCATGAGTCCATGCAACGTTGTTTCCTGCTGTCTTATCACTCCTGACATTCTAGTCACATCCTTCTCAATCTGACGTTACTCTTTTGGTGCTCTAGGCCGCCCGGACCTAGATACGGCCCTGACAAAATTGCACGTTTTCCGTCTCACGCAATACTCCAAGGTGATATTCCTAGATGCGGATGTACTCCCTCTCCGCCCTCTATCCCACCTCTTCCATCTCGATCACGAGTTCTCTGCCGTCCCGGATGTCGGATGGCCAGATATATTCAACTCTGGTGTGATGGTGTTGTCACCTGGCGAGGACAAGTTCAAGGAACTTCGGGAACTCCTCAGCACGCAAGGTACCTGGGATGGGGCAGATCAGGGTCTTCTGAACGAGTGGAGAGGCAACAATTGGAACAGACTCAGCTTCACGTACAACACCACACCAACAGCCATTTATACGTCAGTGATATCCAGCCTCGCTGTTTTAATGGTCATCTGACTAGTCGCTTTAGCTACGCCCCGGCATATCAGCGCTTTGGGTCCCAAATATCAGTTGTTCATTTCATAGGCCCTCATAAACCTTGGCACTCCATTCCTTGCCCTGCACCGGGTTCCTCCCCACAATCCACCGACGTGGTCATGGAGCCTTCTTCCGAAACTCCTGCTACTCAGCAGCGTGCCTACGACTATGGCTCTCTTGTTGACCGTTGGTATACCGTATACGGTCGACACGATCGGTCGCAGGCCCCAGAATCTGTTTTTCAACCTAGCAGATATACTTCTGCATGGAATGAAGGAGACCCCCGTCACGCCGTAGTCGCAGGCGGAGCGCTGGGACTTGAAGAGTTACGTCGCGCGGCACTTGAAGGTATGGAGGCGTCGGGAATTCCGGCGCCTCGGGCAGACGGTGAAGGGGAATATCGGACCATGCCCCTTGAGGGACGTTTTGATCTGATTTGTCCTCGAACGCGCGCGCAAAGGGACCAGGCGCACGCGCCAGATGACAGCGCGGAAACACCCGAATCTACCCTGGTCCCAGCAGAACCCTCCACGACCACACCAGAGCCAACTACACCTGTTGGGCAAATACTGTCACTACCATCTGGCTCCCCCGTTAGATGGACGACGTTGCCTACTCCAGGCATCCATGAAATTCCACCTGCTCCCCATACACGGCTGATATCCCTTCCCCCTACACCTCTCCGCTATGTCACCCCTCCGTACAAACCTCTGCACAATACTCGAGAAGCGGGAGCTCAGACTGTTCCGATTCAATCACAACAGCGACAATCAGGAGGGACGGACTTGCCTCTGACGCCTCTGATGTGGAACTCTGCTGTCGAGACACCTCCCAATGTTGTTACGCCCGCTCCGACGGACACCTACTTTCCCAAAGTATGGGACATCGACCATAATTGGTCATCAGTTTCACCTTCGTCTTCTGACACGTCGTTGACTTCGATGGAGACCGGTCCGTTCAAGCCGCAGCCGCCTCCCAATGCGGTAGTCAGTCCGTCTATTGTGGGCGCTACTCCAGAAATGCCACGCCACCAAGGGGAATATCGCAACATCACCAGGGAGGAAAATGGGTCTCCAACTCCGGATCTTACGAAGGTGAAGCGTGTCTTCCCCTGGGAGGAACGACCACGGCAGACTCCGGGGCGGGTGTTTCCTGATGAACGGTCGCCATTGACTGCTGCCCCCCATCATCTTGCTTTTGCAACTCCTGAAAGGAAGGTTGCCTTCCGTTCCCCAATGCCATCGCCCTTAGTCGGCTTTCCGCCATCACTCCAGTCACATGATCCATCTGACCGTCCTCTCCAAAGACATGTTGGCAGGGTTCCATGGTCCGTACCCTCTTCAAGTCCTCTCGGTCCTGATAATGGACTGGATAATGTAGAGAGTCTAGAGACCAGCAGTCAGGATGGAGATGTTGAGGATGAGGTGGACTCCGAGGAGGAAACAGCGATGAGGTCGCGAACGCGGAGCTCTAGCATCGAGATGGCGAAGCGTGCTCTGAAGTACCGTTCCGTCGGCGTGCAAACGGACCCTAGGGACCTGCGTGAGGAGGGTATCCAAGTCATGACATTCGTACCCGTAACGGAGGTGGCGGAAAAGTTGATCTTGATGAACAAGCGCTTGGGGCGTAACTGGCTGACATCTACTGAAGCAACCAGTCCCTCCGCTCTTGCGGCAACAGATGAAGCTGGCGACAGAAGCCCTTCCTCCGCATCCTCACCTCCTGTCAACTCTTCCGTCGCTCCGCCCTCCACAGCTGGCGGCGGCGTGCCCTTCTCCAATACTCGCAAAGGATCCCGCGTATGGGATCCGGCTCGTGGTGTTGAAAATTTTAAGCGAGGATCCGAAGAGGTTCTTGCAAAGTTTATGAAGATAGGCTCTTTGGAAGAACGTACGTGAATCGTGATGTATTGTATTATAGTACATGCGCTCTTCTGAATATCTTGTGTTTGTTTTCTTGATCTCCTTCACCATACTTACTTACACACGATACCTTGAACTTTTCATTGCCTTCCCGAGAACATTTTTCTAGTGTAACTTTCATTGTTCTCCGTTTCATTTCTGTCGCGAATGTCATGGGCTTCGCAACCGCAGAACGCATTAACTGAGCCTGTAGAGTTCCGGACCAGAACAGGAAGGCACCTGCACCGTGACACCTCGAGCTCTGAAAGTCTACCACTGGGAGCATACAATTCCAGAGATCAAACAAGAAGGGATAAAACAAACGTATTTCTGCATCGCCTAGGATCGTAAAGCTCCATACTATTTGGCACCTACTAGGGGTAAAGTTTAACAGTCCTGTTCACCGACTCTGTTTGTGGGATCGACTTATCAGAGCTGACCTAGTTTTCTGAATCCCCCAGGCGTGTGCAATATGATGCAACGGCTGCACATGCTCAAGTCGAAGTACCGACATTTTAAACCATGACAGACGGCTGCAGGTTAAAAAATATCAAAAAGTCACAGGGAAAACGGATCAGTAAGTGGCTCAGGTATGTGATGGGAAGGGTCCCTTGTGCATGCCCATTTGTCAGAAGGTCAGGGATTTCGCCAATCGGCATCAGACCGATCTCGGGAACTTTCTTGATTTCGATTAGGGATGGGGTCTCCCCTCGTCTGCCCTTTCTGCGACGACGCATGTTCGAACATGCGCTAGCTGGATTGAGCTGACTATGGTTTGGAGCTGGGCTCTTCTAGGTCAGCTGTCACCATGTCACCCCAGAATGGAATGCCATGCAGTGCCGCGTTGGAACTATAACAACGGATGGTGTGACATTGTTCGGCTGCTTTGATCAAGTTGCATCCCGCTGATACAATCACAATCATGGTGAGCGAAGACTCGGACGTGCGCCCGCTTCGCGCTGGTTGACTTTTTTCTAGTCATTTTTTAGCGGGCTCGCTGAGAAAGCTCTCGCTGCAGCTACCAGTGCTTCCGAACAAGGTTCCGAGTGTAAGTCCTTGTTCATAGCCACTGATCAGCTGATCGATCATCGGCGATGTACGACGATTAGCTCGCAAGACTGGTGGGGATGAATACAATAGTCCTTACCACAGGCAGCAACCACAGGGCGGTTGTGAGTAGTCCTCTGCACCTCAGGGATCACAGCCGATGACGATGACGCCCATAGTCGACACATCGGAGGTGCTGTCCCACGCAGATGACGTCGACGAGGGGGGCAAAGAATATATCGCGAACGCCATCAAGCATGTCCACGAAAATCCCGTACGGACGGTTCCTTATCTGATACGAAGTTAAGCTCAACGCACCGTTTTACAGCAACAACAGAAGGAGCAGGTGGACGAGGGTGATTTGGCCAAGTATGGCCCCATGATCTTCAGCGTACTGTAACACACGTGGTTCCATGACTTTGGCTAACTTGTTGGGCAGGCTCTTTCTTCCCTCGGTTCGAAGTCGGGATCAGGATCGGGGTCGGGGTCGGGATTTGATATTAGCACCCTCCTATCGGGTGGCCTGGGCGAAGGTGGAGGAAACCAGCTCATGAGTCTGGTCATGAAAGAAGCAGGCAAGGCCGTCGGCGGCGGAAGTAGTGAAGACAAGCAAAGCACAATGAATGGCGCTGCGATGACTCTTGCAAAGCTTGTGGCACAGAAGCAACTTACGGCTTTCATTGGGGGGTCTAACAGCGGGGGACTCAGCATGCTCGACGTCGGCAAAACTGTAAGGATGTACCGCCTTTCTTACGTCCCTCGTCTTGACAGATTCCATGCAGTTGCTCACGAGCCGATTTGGGTGACACGTTCTGATATCCAATGTATGCTAATTTTTACTTGTCTTGTGAAAGGGAACTGGTAATAGCATGGGCTCCAAGTCAAACACTATGTACAAGTACTGCCCTTGAAATTGAGACCCAAACACCGCATTTAAAGTGAGCTCAGCACACAAGAGATAGATCAACGGTTTACAGTACAAGAAGATGTTCCATTGTAATAGTGAGTGGTAGACACCAAGGCTCACTGTGCGTCAGCGATTCCAGCCTGAGAGTGATAAAATGATGCGAGGTTGTGTCGTGCGCATCATGTCTCGGCATTCACGGCCACTGGGATGGATGGAGTTGGACAGCGGAGGACTTGGGAGATTACTCAAACGTCGTTTTGGGTGAATGCACATAGAACTACATCTCGATGTACTAGTAGTAATGAATCTGTCTGACCCCTCAATTCCAAAAAGTATATAAGATGCGCCACAGAGGACCGTCTAATGGCTATAGCAGATCAAGCGCAACATCGAGACCTCGGGGAGTCCTTACGGGGGAAAAGGCAAAGAGAACACCACAGCCAGGTGGTCGTGAGGCACGAACGTGCCATATCAACAACCCCAGTAAATCCTTTGCAAGGCAGTGAATGGTGTCGTCGCAGGTCCATGCAGGACTGGGCCCATGAATCGTCGTATTCGTGTGACAGCAAGTGGCATCTTCTAGATGGATGACTGATGGAGTCGATCACTAGAAACTGTTAGACTCAAGTCATGTTGGATGAGACAGCGGGGAAGGTGATGTCTCCGGTGTCGTAACGGTGGAAGATGAACTTGACGCCCGATTATAAGTAAACCTGCTATTTTGTATTGAAGATTCGGAATTAAGCGACGACGATCTTGAGGACGAAGCAAGCGACAGAGAACTTATCGAACTCCTGGAGATCTCCCGGTCGAAGGTGAAGGGTAACCTGGAAGGGATTTGTTTAGGTAGTGGGGCGATTTTGCGTCGGTGAGTAAGTGTTGGAATAAGTGTTGTCATCGGCGAATCAGGAGTGGGTGATCGGAATACGTGCAAGGAAGACACGGTCGCTGGTGTTGGTTCAAGAGTGATTCGAGCGGGAGCAGACACGACAGTAGTGCGTATACAAGCCGGGTGTGGAGCAGGAGAAGGCTTAACAGTGATAGCAGACGTGGCTGCAGAACCGTCACATGTCACCTTGCCTGCCTTCCTTCGAGATCGAGAGAGAGAATCATCCCAAACATTTAATCGAGAGAACTTCTCGGTGAGTTCGTCGACATCTATGACGGATTGACGCGATTGTTTGGATGAGGGGACCGGTCGCCTGGGCCATTCGGCAGTGACAAAGGTGCGTACGCTCGGGAAAGGGTCATATCCACAGTTTGGTGGGTAGACTGTGGGAAATGCATGACGGGGAGCAACACCACCAAGGACATTGGGTAGCTCGGTGGAAGAAGACACCTTCTGGGGAAATTAATTGGTAGTACAACGATATAAGATGAAGAACCTACCAGTGTGCTTTGACTGCTAGGCGGTGCATCTAACTTGGTAGTCGGCGGGACGGTAAACTTCCCCATCTTGTGAATCAGCGTCTCAAGTGGGATAGTGGCTCCTTCGAAGACTGGCTTCTTGTGGAGGACTCTTTTTGTGCGATTGCGTCGGTTCTGGAACTGAGCGAGGACATTCGCGCGGAAACTCTTTGCACAAGAATAAATACGAACCCAGACATGAATTTGTCGGTAAGTCATATTGGACTTTCTAGCGAGAAAAACTTTATCGGCGTGGGTAGGGAACGGACTCTCCTCAAAGAAATGTTCTAACAAAGGAACATATTGCTACAGGTATAATTAATCAGTTAATATATCAACACAAGGCAAATTGATACTTGCGTGATTGAATGTCTTGGAGATCTTCGCCAGAACGCTTTCGTTATCTTCCCGGCAACGAAGAACAGAAGGCCCTTTTTCTCGGAGTAGTGCGACACCTTCACTGATCCACGTATTAAGCTTCTTAAGGTATATTTGCTTGAAAGCCGCTATAATGGTTTCATCGGAGGTGTGCGGGCACGTAGAGGGAATCTGCGCAAGCTTTGAGCAAGCACGCGATATAGTAGCCAGAGCCTGTTCACGAAATTCGCAGGCTCGCTGATAGTATGCCGCTTGCATGGCCTGGGCAACTTCCTGCCTTGCACCCGCCGCGACCAATGCAGGAAGTAAAGCGGGTGGTTCTGGAAGGTCGACCTGGATGGGGCGTGCAGGTGTAGATGGAGAGTAAGTGGGTTGGGGGCGAGAGTTGAAATATTGATCGGAACGAGTTAAAATGCGCGAAAGAACAGCATTAACAGAAGACGACTGGTCCCCGATATCAACCATGTTGGTGAACGTATGCAATCTGCGCGCTCCTTCCCGATGCATAAGTATTGCTTTGTTATGTAACGACTGTTTGTATCCCAGATTTAAATCCCGCATTGTCCTTCAAGTGGAACGGTTGGCACGCAAGTGACGTCACTTGGTGGGCACTCAGTACTCAGTACTCAAGCTCAAGCGCTCAAGTTGCATCTAAGTATTCTGCTTCCTCAGGTATGGACTACGGTCGCTTCGTGAGCTCCTTAGCTACTGTTGTTTTGGAGAGGGGTTTAATAATTGAACGAGTTACATGATTCTACAGACCAACGCCTTGGGCATTCGTTGTACAACCATTCCAGAGTTCGTATATACAGAGTTGGCGTACTAGGTAACTGTCATTTATGCTATGACCGCCGCATACTCGGGAGAAAAGAGATGCGGTAGGAGTGTACTGATAAATTGTATCAGCTGCTACAGTCGCACGGGAAGAGGTGACACCCAAGTCCTACTTCCGTGCATTGCCTGAGGCATCGCGAGTTGCACGTCGTACTAGTGCCACGGCAGGCGGTAACCATCACGAGCGATCCGCAGCTTTCGCGTTCCGGCGAAATTCGCGTGCCGTGGTCCTCGCGTCCCAGTCATCTCTCCATATAGCCGGAGCGGTGGGTGATTATGACTGGGAACGCAGGTGAGGCATTTACTGCGCTAAAATAGACAGCAAAGAGCCCATCGCGCCCTGATCACGAAACGGATGATGGCAAGATCGCTATCATATCTCCCAAACCACGGAGATGAACTGGACTGTCGAACGGTGAGCGACATGGTGACCCGAATAAGTGACGCAGTTCCTGAATGCTTGCTGCGTCTGATGGCGTAGACAGTGAACCGACGCTCGAAAGGGAACAACTACGATTCTCAGAGTCCGTAGACAACAAGCGAGGCGAGGAAGACGTCGAGGAGCTCTCAGATGGCGTAGTATCTCGGCGAGTGTTCCGCATTTGGCCGGAAAAACGTCGCGGTAACGGAACGGTCTTCCGCTTGCCAGGGAGTCCGCTCTTGGTGGGTGGGGCCGAGAGGGGTACCAATGTAACGGGTATTGAGGTGGGATTGGGACTTTCGAAGGCTTTCAAACAGGAGACAGGTGCACGGACCAACGGGGGAACTTGCTGAACAATATTCGTAGGTTGGGAGTACTTGCGGACTATCAGGGATGGATGAGGCGCACGAGACGGTATAACAGTCATGGCAGCGGCCGCAGCATGTGACTGCAACTTGGGAGATCCCTTGGAGCGTGTTCCATCTCGGACATTCAAACGAGAAAACCTCTCGACTAGCTCATCGATGGTGGTCGAGAGGGGGAGAAGGTATTTCCCATCTGGCGCGCGCATCCACTCTGGTTTGCTGAGACAAACAGGACCACTTTTGCAGGGGAATGGGTCATAATGGCAGGTAGGTGGATAAGACGATGGGAAGGCATGGGGTGGCGAAGATGAAGCGAAGGCATCCTTCGACATATTATTCTGTGTAATCTCTATTTGCCACCGGTTTTGTAGGGTAAATGAGAGCCTACCTCGATTGTTCCCTCCAATGCTCTCGCTTTAGAGGATTTGGGAGCTCGAAAATCAGAATCGACCATGTGGCCTTTCATGCGCTCGTATAGTTTGTCCAATGGTTTCGTTGCACTCTCGTATGTTGGTTTCTTTCTCAAAGTTTTGCCCTCCTTTTTGGTGCGATTACGGCGATTCTGAAACTGGATAGGGTCAATCAACAATGGGTGGCACCAGTTAGATGAGTAAAACTCTTACCCATACGTGAATTTGCCTGTACTCCATATTTGACTTTTTGGCGAGGAACAACTTGTCTGCATGCGTCGGGAACGGGTTTTCTTCGAAAAAATGCTCCAATAGTGGAACATATCCCTGCCAAGTAAGTCAGAAGAATTCGAACCCGCACGATGGAAACACCGACGTTATTGAAAGTACGCGAATTCCTTGGGACTGCGTTGAAGGAAGTCTTTGGTGCTTGCTTGATTCGTTGAATGACTTCTTCTTTCCACTGCTCTAAGCGGCGAAGGTAAACTTCTGCGAACGAAGACACGACGTTTCGTATGTATGAGTCTGCAGACGACGCTATTGCGACCGTTGGAAATTCCGCTATTTTGCGACATGCTGTTACAATTGACTCTTCAACGTGTCGTCGAAGCTCATCTGAGCGCAGTTGATATACTTTACTCGCGGCAGCTGCAATCTCATAACTGAGACCTGCCTCGAGAAGTGAGGGTAGTAATGGGGGTGGGATTGGTAAATTGATCGAGTCGATCGCAACAGGTGAATGACTAGTTCTGAAAGGGGATCGGGTGGAAGAATTAGAGGCTGCGGTTACTTCTTTCAAACGGTTGGCGACGCGCAGGATATTCTGCATTCGAGCAATGAATGTGTCCTCGTGACCCATGGGCAGAGACTGGTAGGAGTGAATGTGCGCAACAACAAAGGAGAACCGGGGCGCATACATATCAAGAAACCCTTGTGCTTACATAATCCTGTATTCAATGTCCGCATTGTTCTACTGCTTTTGTAAACGCTCTGACGAAAGGGAGTTCACCCAACTTGTCATGAACGACGACCTCGTACAACGGCTGCTCTTTGCAGAAACCGACTTCTTAGATGCCTTGCAGAATGGCCCACAAATGCTTGCTTCTTACCGCGAGTCGTTGTCGGCTCTCCCGAATGCCTTATCCACTGCAACGAAGACCGGAGGGGCTGGTAACGAGACTTTGTACCTCGCTCACTCTGTCGCCTCTCGTATTTTGAATCTCGCCGGCTGTTTTCTTCATATAAAACACGAAGAAGAGCTTTCTACGTCGCAACTACAAAGCGACTGTGACGCCATGGTTCGTCAGATGAACGCTCTCGACCTCAATGCGCCGCCAAAATCATCGCCGCCCGCAGATGCCAGATCATCGACTCCCAACGCAGAGAGCGCATCTCCGTTCCTCGTTGCTGCCCATCAATGGTTGGTGGATAACTTGCATAATCCGTACCCTACCGCAGAAGTCAAGGCTCGGATCGCGGCTGCTTCGTCCTGCCAGGTCTCTTCCGTCAACTCTTGGTTCATCAATGCTCGTCGGCGGATCGGTTGGACGACTCTGTGCCGTGAACATTTTTCCAACTGCAGGGCTGATATGATTGATGCTGCTTATCGCGCACTCGTGGAAGATGACCCGCATCGTATACTGGCCCCTAAACTCAGACACTCCTTTGTCGTAATGAAGGTAGCAACAGAGGGCCTCTATTCGTCGACCTTCACCAGGAGCACCTTCGCGGGAGATCTGGACGCTATAGTAAAGGATATGGCGGAGGAGGATAGGGAATCCACTAAGGTTGTGAGATGTTGCCAAGTCGAGAGAGCCAACCTCACGAAGGTACGGGAATCCGAAACATGGAGAGGATCTCACTTAACTAAAAGGGAGAACTTGCAGACGGCACAAGATTCATACCCCTCTCCTGATTCATCCCTTACGGCATCCCCTGTACCCACCCTTGACGATTCTTTAACGGATGAGAGCGAAGAAGAGGAAGATGTCACACCTCCAACCATTACTGGCTCCAAACGCCGCCGGTCATCTATGGAGCTAGTTGGCCAGCCGTCCTCTGCTAGGCGGCCCATCAAACGTCTACGGTATGCTGTCTGGTTCTTTCCTCAGCCAGCTGTCCATAATTGCGTTCGTAGCGCTTCCGCGACATCGTGGAGGTACATCCCTTCTCCACCCTCAAGCACAGATGGTATTGACACATCGGACGACGGTTCGCCGGAACTTTCCCGTGTGCATTCCACACAGCCCAAGACGAGTGAAGTGTTACTCTCTCGCAAGCGACGTCTTTCTGATGCAGACGCCACTGGGATACCGAAACGCCCGCATGATTCAATGGCCGCTCCCCGTCTCCACGCCGTGTCGGATCCTCTACCTCGTTCTAACACGGAAAACGAATACTCGATTGATGATTGGTTCAATACCAATTTTGACGCTTTGTTCGCTATTCCACCTCCGGTGGATGCTACCGAGCCTGATTTTTCTGCATCGTGGGAAGTGGAACTATTCAAAGATTACAGCATCCCTGGAAACCCGAAATATACATCAAAGTGCTTACCTACTCGTGAGTGTCTGCATCCATCCACTACGCTGTAACTGATGTTTGGGATTTATAGCAACGGTAGATACTCATATTTCTGCACCAACCGACTTGTCCGACCTTGACAGCTTGCTACAATCCATTGGCGGCGATACATTCGTCGTTCCCTCGGATAATGTACCTCCATCCGATATAACTGGGCCTCCCTATACGACGTCTCTCGACTCATCGATACCCGACGTCTCGCAGACCAATATAGATTGGGCATCACTTCTCGATGACCCGTGTCCTTATCAACCCATCATCTACTCTACATTCCCCCAATATCCCTCCGACTCTAAACCTATACCAGAGATCGATCTCTCTATGATACAGTTACCCCATATTATACCCACTGTTGATTTTCAAAGTGATTTCGCATCGAAGCAAGCAAAACTGGACCAATTACATGCCATGCAAGAAGCGGTTCGAAGGATGGAGCATGAATTGCAGTCAGAAGGTGTCTTCATGTGAGTACAAGTCTATCTATCAGCCAAATTGGTGTACTGACCATTCACCAAGATGATTACCTCGTACCCAGCACTAGTTTACATATTATTATTCAACTATGTATTTTGCCCACATTGCATTTGTACGCTGCACTCACATTAGCATATCATACATGTCATTCCGGGTTATCAATGCCGCACTTTGTGTGGTTACTCTCCACATCGGTCCTCGGGAATAACAAAGTACTCAGCGCCGATGCAATACAGACTTCAAACATCAGTAGCAACCTAGTGTCGCTCTGACACAGGACCTTCCTCTACCCTCCATCTCCCTACTTCTCGCATCGCCCCCTCATCGCCCGCATAAAGCCGTGGTGCGTCCAACAATGCACCAAGCATCTGCCAAGGGTCCTTGCCACCACCGTATCGCAGAATCTCTGCCTTATACTTTTCTCCCAATTCGCGATCCAGCGGCTCGGCCGAGAAAATCTTTCTCCAGACATGCGATGCGATCGCGCGGTCGAACAAATACGAATAGTACGTTGCCCCGTACCCATACAAGTGACCGAACTGAGTTTGAAGGGACGTTCCTGCTGCGTGAGGAATGAGACCGCGAGTATAGTACAGGTTCGCCAGGGTAGCCGTCGAATCAAAGCCCGGTTCGAGAACGGTGGGAGAGTGATACATTTGATCGAGCACGGAGAGCAAAATCGTGCCATGCGTGTCGATAAACGTGCACGGGTCTTCGTGGTGGTTGCCAGTTTGACTTAAAATCGAGGAACCGTCCGCTTCGAAGAGGGAGAGGACTTTGGGCGAGTTGAGAAAGTACTCCATGAGGATGGATGGCAACTCCACGAAATCCGTTGCGCAGCGGGTGCCAGCAACGTTGTGATACTCTGTTCGACCGATCATAGCTACAGCATCATGATCAGCGCCACTCGTGATAGATGTGTGGCGAAATGACCTACAATGCATGGCGTGGCCCATTTCGTGGAATAGGGTCTGCACCTCGTGCCATTCTAGAAATGTGGGCCCTCGGGCGATCGTGGGGCGAGTGAATTCACACAAGAGGACAACCAAAGGGAGCTGGTACTCTCCATGCATGCCGCGCAGTGTGTGCCGCTTGATGGCCTCGAAACTTCGTGAAGGGGCAAGAAACTCCTCAGTGCCTCCGACAGTGAGATCACCACTTTCGTCGTCATCGTCCGTCCGTCGGGAACAACGGACCGTGTAGTGGGCTGCGCCGCACGACTTCCCGTTTCGAGCGAAAAGGTCGGCATATATCCATCCAATGACGCCAGAATCCTCGTCTACCACTTCCAGTTTGTGGACATCAGAATGCCAGACTTCGCCAGAGGCCACTTCAGCTGGCCGCAACGATATGCCGTAAAGATGCTTGAAGAGCCGTGACAGACCCATGAAAACACGTCCGAGAGAAAGAGGGGGTAATGGAACAGGGGGTTCTGGTGGTTCTGGCGGACAATAAAAAGATCTATCCCAGGCTTGTATAATAGGAAGTGTCTGGGTGTTAAGGTGTGATTGTTTCCGCAATCTGAGTGTATGCAAAGCACTGCGAGCGTGAATAGCTGTTTGATCTAAGAATGTATCCAAAAAATGCCGGACGTTCTCTAGGATTGGTTAATCCATGTCAGGAAATACTACCAAGTACTCGTCAAAAGCTGCTCACCCGGTGTTTTTGCCATCTT
>JBBPKY010000487.1:0-20313 GCA_038089495.1 Xerocomellus dryophilus
CCGGGTGGCATCGGCACCCTCTACCTCTACCTCTCCCATACCCCTTCCCCTTCCCATCCACCTTTCCTGTTTCTTCTTCTTCTTCTTCTCCCTCCCTTGTACTTGTACTTGTACTTGTCCTTGCCCGTTGCCCGTTGCCTTGCCTTTCTTCTTCTTCTTCTTCTTCTTCTTCTTCTTCTTCTTCTTCTTCTTCTCCTTCTCCTTCTCCTTCGCATTTCCCTTTCCTTTTCCCTCCCACTTCCCCATGACCTTCACGATTTCCACCTCGTCTGTATCTACCTCTTCACCTTCCACATCCGCATCTTCACCGTCGGTATCAATCCGACCCTTTCCCCCTGCCTCCACTCGTTTTGTGCCACTTCCCCCTCCACCCTAGCTGTCTCCCCGACGCCCCGTCGCCCCGGGGACCATTTCCTCCTCCTCCCCTCCCCTGCCACTGAAGCCCGCCCACCCCTCCGGGACTCCCACCTCATCGTCGCCGCCTTCGGATGCGTGTTCGCCGTCCTCCTCGTCCTCATGAAATGTATAACCGACTTCGGCTTGGTCAGCCTCATGGTATTGAGATAGAATGAGAAACTTACAATCTTTATCTCTGCGGAATGGCAGGGGGTTCACCCTCTTCACTTCCGTCAAAATCATGCTCGCCGTCTCCTCCGTCCAGGCGGTCGCTGGCAGGGTGTATTGTGTTCGGATGCCAGACCAAATCGGACCCAGGCGTGTGTCGTATGCCGCCCAATCTGTGTGGTGTTCGAGGTGGGTGCATGGGATATCATGGTGATGATGTACCAAAATTTTCGATATTGGTACGATCGATGTTTCGATCGTTGCAACGGCGGTAGTGCCGGACGTGAGTAGGCTCGTGACGACCTACCCAATATTCCACCCTCAGGTAGCTATCGAAGGTCTTGCTTCGAATGGTGCTGTTTCGTCGGGCAGCTCCACGATGAATTGCTTGAATATTTCGTCCATATACCACAAAATCATTGTGGAATTTTGGTACAATGGATGGGGGACCCCAATCCTGTTGTGCAGCTGGAGCATCAGGCGCAGGCAGTCCTCCCGCCAGAATAACCGCCGCAGGTGCTTGACGTAGTGCGAGGGGATCGATGCCACGACCAATGTGTCGACGGGGAACCATTGTGGTCGTGTATGTCGCGGCATTTTAGAACGAGCCGGTCGGTCTTGGAATCGGTTGGAAAGCTTTGGGGGAAGTGAGCGGTCGACATTGCGTGGGTGCGAGTGTGGTATGTGAGAAAGAAGTGGATGGTAAAGGGTTCGTTCGCTTACAGAACCACAAGAATTTCGTAATCGGGTGATGTTCGCACAAGTTCCATTATGCCATTTTAATGTTTCCACGCACAACAATATTCTACACGCCACCCCGTTCCTCCTATTCCACTAGACACTGGGCCATACAAGGGTACGAGCTATGTATCCATTTGTGCGGCTGCACGACACAGCGGACCTCTCCGTTATGGCCTCATGAGGGGCCCTGTGCGTTCGGCATTCTGCATCGCGAAAAGCCCATCCCAAATGCTCCGACGCCCCCCCCTGGATCGTCCGCGTTCACAGAAGATGCGTAACCCGACGAGGGGGGAGATCCTGGAACATCTACCCTCCGTAAAAGTGATTAGACGTCGCTGCACGTGGAAGTACCTGAATGAAAATATTAGAAGGGATGAATTCTGGATGGTGCAAGAGTACATCCCAAGCCTCGATTGTATTGGTGAATGGAGGGTTTTCCTTGTTGGGGGAAACATTATTAGCGTCACGCATACTCACAAGACGCCGGAAAGGGACTGGAAGGGGGTTGGAAGGGTAGCATAGCAGAGACCTTCCTCATTCCTCACCTCGGGCGAGATAAGGTATGCTATACTCCCATGTCAACACCGAACCAATATTAGTTCACTGTTACAGAACGGTCATATGAGGGGAGCCACCCCACCACGCCGGAACTGGTACTTGGGTGTGGCGGCCACGGCCATATACAGTGTGCGTAATGTAAGTGACATTCCGTCGTGTGACGCGCATGATGCAAGCGGTCACGTGGGATGCACATGTCCACGCCACTCGCCATTTTTTTTCACCACCACCACCACCACCACATTCTCGTACATTGGGATTCGCACACCTCACATAACCACAATCCATCATGACAGGCGCACGTTGTAACCGAACCATCTATCTCACACCGACCGGGTCCTTTCCAGTCGCCCTCGAACTAATCATCGACACGGAGGGAGATCGACCGGAACCTGCCAATGGACCGAGCACCAATGCGTCTATGTATCTGGGTAAAACAACGATATGGTTACATCAAGAAGCAGCCTGGACAGAATGGACCCCGTCACAACCGATGGAACTGGACGTCTTCGGAGAGACGCTGTATGTAGCGCCGTGCGCGGCTCAAGGGCTTCAGTTGGTGTCCACCAAGAAGGAACAAGCGGACTGCGTCACCGCGACGAGAACGGCACTCGGCTTGGCAACTTCGGACGATATGCGGGGCGCGCTCCATAAGATGCTGAAAGGTGTGTTAGGAACGGACACGCCCACCGAACGTGTGAGTAGTGCTTTGGTCTCCTCCGTATGCAGGATCATTATCTAGTCTTTACCAAAGGCCCCGCCAACGATGCGTGGGAGGGCTGACCACGTTCCGTCGCAGGGGACATCTCAGGAAGCAATGACCGTGAGTGCCATTAAAGGACCTATGTGCTAACAAAAGCTGAGAGGAATATTGTGGTACAGGCGACTCTGCCCAAGGCTCGAACCAGGCGGCCGGTACAGCGAGACACGGATACCACGTCTAAGCCCATGAAAAAGGTGAAGGCCGCGACGCGCAAGCGCAAGGCAAACGACGCCATAGAGGAACCACCGATTCCGCCATCCAATGTGAGTTGATCGTGACGTTCACATCGTACTTATGAACGCTCGTCGCGCAGGAGGGTACGACGATCGACAAAGGAAAACAGAAGGAAAGCGCCCAACGGGTTGAAACCCCAACGGAGCTCAGAGCGACAGACTCCGGGTACATCGAGCTCCGTATAGCAGAGCTGAAACATCGAAGAGGTGAGTCCTACATGAGACCGTCCCATCCAAGAGGTGAGTCCTACATGAGACCGTCCCATCCATCATCCTCAGCAAACGCATCCAGTCACGATGCACCTGTTACCACCACTGGTAACAGGTCTAAGATGTCCGCCAGGAACCCCAACATTGGAGTGGCCATACCTCGGGGTCACCACCCACGTCCCATGGTTTAGCGATATCGTAAGCGCCATACAGGCATACATAATTTACAGAACGTTGATGAACGTGACCCAAGGACCGTCGGGTAGTAGAGCGCATGGCCAAGGCCCAACCTGCCGAACTGTCTGTGTACGGCCCCAACCGCGCCATGGTTCGCAGCATGTATTACAATCCGGATTTCAAATCAATCAGCTTCATGCTGGAGCGTATCGAGGAATCCTTGGCTGAAGGTTGTGCAGTGTTGATACGAGGATGGGAACCGACCCCCGCTATTGGCTTTACCCTGGGACAAATCAAGCTGATCTACCCAACGGTATCGCAAAAGGTAATTGTGCAAGGTACATATTCAAGGTTGTACGTTACCGCCACTCGACCCACCTTTACACAGATGCGCTTCTCCGTGCGAAACTGCAGCAGAAGGGCGCAAACGTCAGAGACGATGACGGCGATGACGAATCGGGAATCCATCGTGAATTGACGTTGGAGGAATTTATATGTTTGGCGGAGGACCCAAACGAATGCCTGAACCTCCTAGACTTGCCGAACTACCTGCCTGACGTACCAATCTTTATAAGGTGAGACAGAGGCGCACCGGCATGCACAACCAGACGGGTCTAACCTCCCATGCAGACACATATCCGACAACATCAATGCCAGGTCCGCAATAATGAACCTACCCCATGTCCCGAAAACGGGAAGGAACAGGGGGAAGGACTTCAACGGGGTACAGTTCATCTCCGGGGACACCGAGAGGGTTCGTGGGTGGGACATCATGACCCATGGGGGGTTCCTGACGTATCCGCACCACGACGCATCCGGCCTTTGCACGTACGTGACTGTGCGGTCCGGAACAAAGATATGGGCATACGTCGCCACGCCGGAAAAGAGCTCCGAAGGGTCCAAGGGCTTGTTTGCGGAGTGGGACTCTCTCTTCGCAGGCACATCGGAGGCAGGGACACCAGAGATTCCCATCGGGACTCTCCTTCTCTCCCGAGGTGATACACTGTAAGTGGTCTCGTTATTATAGTGACCAATGAACTGATTGCGCTTGTGCCACCCACAGTATCCAGCCCCCGGGCACCAGCCATATGGTGTACACACCACAGAATGGGGTGACATCTGGGGGTCACTTTCTTTCCTATGCGACCATGCACCTCACTGAGATGGCACTTCGGTACGACAGCTCTAAAATGCCAAAGGCCGGATACGAACGTGGAACGCTGGCTACAAATGCCATCCATCCATCCATTCATAGGTACATCACATGGATGGTGCTAGGTCTACCCACGATCGCGCAGGACACCTCCCGTGAGTCTCACGCGGATGTACCGACCCAACCAGACTCTAATTTACAATGCCAGGGATATTTCACCGGAGGCCACTGGTCGCCCTCATCGCTCTTAGTGAGTCGCGAAGCATGTATGTCGGTATGGAGGAGTCCGCAACACCCTCGGTGAATGGCAGCGATGCAATGATGAAAGAAATGGACAGGGAATGCAAGTCTGCAGAGAAGGTAACGGCGCAATTGAAGAAAGGTCTCGAAGTGACGGACGCTGCTGAGGAACTTGCGAGAGGAGATTGGTGGGATAAAGGACCGTCGTGCGACCTGAAGGACATGTTGAAGAGGCTGGCATAGGACGAGAGCGCTATTTTATGTAAGGTAGATTTGACTACAATGACCGCATACACTGCGGCGACTATGCACGGAACTTGGCACGGCGTTGTATACTAACGACTTGTAGAGCATTGCCGTTTCTAAACTGACGTGGTCTGGAACACCGAACCATTGGGTCAGCATGGTAGCATGCACAGGCCATGTATAAAACGTTCGCCGCACAATATATAGTATTGGAATATTGAGCATGAAGCATCACACAACACCGAACGCCACCTGTTCGGTGTTATAGAATGCACAGGACGTGCACCGAACGTTCGTGACAACATATAGTGCGTTTAGGAAGTAAGCGCGAATGGTCCCATGACACCGAACACTGCCTGGACGATGTCGTAGAACACGTGGGACGTGCGCCAGGACCAACTACCCCATGCCAAATGGGCGGTGGGTGGTGTCGGCACCTCCGGCGCCAGCACGAAAGGCACTTCCACAGATTTATAAGGGGAACGCAGCTCACCAAGAAAAATGTAAACCAGAACGTGCCGTACCTTGTCTACCATTTTTCGCTATGAACGCGTTCCAAACAGTCTGCCACCCGGCTCAGATTGGAACCATGCTGACGCGACGTTTCATATAGAATGCATATAAGGTTTATTCTGGAGCGCTGCCAGCGAAATAATGTATGGTACCTTACCGACCACTAGCCGCCTCGCCGATGTAAGCGAGGTTCTTTAACATATGTTGTAAAGGTCCCCAAAACGTCTATAGATTCCATTGGCACTAGACGTAGGCCTCACCAATTCTTTCGTAGGTAACCGAACATGGTTTGGTGTGCCCGAACCTGGGTTCGGTCAACCGAACCCAGGTTCGGGCACACCAAATGCAGTGCAACATGGCCCAATTTACGCTTCGTGCATGCATATAACATTGCCATACCTGTCAAACCATTGATACATATTAGAGTCACTTGTTACAGCGAACCGGACTATGCGAGTACATACGAGGTCACTGTCTATATCTCCGCATCACCGTCCATGTTGGAAAGAAATTTGGGAGCGCCCACCCGAACGTGCAACGTCCTTCCGCTTCCCGCTCCCCACTCCCGTTCCCACCTCTTTCCCCTCTCCCTTTCCTGTTTTCCCTTCCTTTCATTTTCCCCTTGTTCCCAGTCCCCGTCTTCCCCGCCTCCTTTCCCTTTCCCTTTCCCTTTCCCTTCTTCTTCTGTTCCTGCTCCTTTTACATTCCCCTCGTTGTGATTCCACAACGCGTCAGCGTGCTGTGTCTTGAGAAGGCGCCTTACTTTTACAGCGCTCAGAACGTGATCGGGGAAGTACAAACTGGCCATTGTATTCCACACACCGAAGTACACTACTCACAAGTCGAAGGATCGTCAAGCAAACTTGCATCGAAAGCGATGATGGACGGAGTCTCGACACCAGCAAGGGTAACAGAGCGCTTTCGGTTCTGGGTACTATCCTCGTCGTCATCCTCCCGCTGTGTTCTTTTTTTCCCCGCAAGCTGGTTGGGAGGGGGCGGAGAGGCTTCTGAGACCTGAACATGACCTTGAATAAATTGAATTCAGCCGTACATGAAAACATGTCTGACAACACGCAAACGTACCAGACGAAACATGGGATGTACCACGGGGCAAGGTCATTCCTGAGTTCCACGGTTGTCAGCTGGTTCGGACGCACGAGGAGGGGAACATAGATGTACCTTCGGTGTCTGTACCTTCCGCATCCGTGCCTTCCGCATCTAAGTCCATGCTCGAAGTGCTCGAATCACTGTCATCTCCTTCGCGGCCAGGTTCCCCACCAAGGTCCCCACCATGGCCCACAGCAAGATCACCACACTGATCACCACTTATTCCACGCCCACTGCCATCATTGCCATCACCCAATTCACCTTCCAACCCTTCGTTTCCCGGCTGCTCAAGACCGGTTAGCAAAAGTGAAAAAGGGCGCTGTAGAAAAGACATGTATTACCGCGGCATTCGGCGTGCCGTACCTGCTTTCTATCCACATGGATACTAGGAATGGACTATACGAGAGATGAACACATGTTAGAACAAGGGTACTTACTCCAGTTGTGATCGAGCGGGCGACTGTAGAGCTCGACGACCAAGTCCCATAAGTCTTCTAAGTCTGCTTCGGGGACCTTATCAACATCGAAATCGTATCCGGAACCTTCGAGCTCCATTGGAAGGCGTTCCTTTCCGTATTCCGTCCAATCTGGAACCCGCACAACGGGTGAGTCCTCAGATGACGAAGAGGTGTAGATATTACGTACCCAAATCGTCGACGTCCATTCTCTCTATATTCCGGTCGTATGTTTCGCGGAATTCTTGCAAAATGCCTGGATCATGGCGCCCGATCAGGAACTCCGTGATCAGGTATTCTTCGAAGTTTGAGTTCCTGTAGTCTGCAAGCACGCTCCGGTCGACATCTATGGCGGGACGAATGAGAGACTCTATTGTGTTGTCGAGATGGATGATGATTCGAAGAAGGCGTGGAATGAAAGACTTGAATTTCTTTGCCCTGCGCGTCTGGAAGGTACCATACAGTTTGATGAGGAGGTACAGCCTCCAGAAGAATCTAACGACGGAATCATGGTAGAAATGGGGGAGGAATACTCTATGTTGGGTCCCATTGTCGTACAGGTTGGTTTCCTTAACTTCAAAGTATTCGTCGTTATGCGGGTGGACCGTGTACTTCACCTGTGTGACATAGTCAATGTGTGTCTCCGTAGGCACGTTCTTCTGCCAGTAATAGTCAGACATCGCGGGTTTGATGTGTGAACGGTGGTGGTGGTGGTGGTGGTAAAAGGATCGTTTTAGAACGGTGGAACTACTGTGCGAACCATGGCCAAACACGGATATACAGACTCCGGCTACTCATCCGTCCATTCTAACCCATAAGAGGAAGGTAGCACCATTTAAACGACTGAAGTTGGATCAAAGGCGGTTTGGCAGGGCCCGCAGACGACCGCGGATTCTATTAGCATTCGACATAGGTCTCCCCAATGCTTTGGTAGCTAACCGAGCGTCGTTTGGTGTCACAGAACCTGGGTTCGGTGACACCTAACGCAGTGCAACATGGCCCACATTACGCTACATGCATGTGCATAACACGTCCAACACCTGTACAACAATTGATATGTATTAGAGAGTGCCTAGGCATTCACAGGTAAGTCTGAATGCGACTTGGATTCTGGTGGTGCGGGCCGCGGACCGGACGGCCCGTATTACACACTACCCCATGGCTGTTGCTGGGGGGTAAATGGTAAGTGGGAAGAAACTATGGAAAGGGAATTATTGCAGAACCTCCTGAGGTTACTAGAGTAAAGGGCCGCGCTTCGCCGGCAAGGACCTTGTTTACAATTGAAGTTAAACTTAATGTTGAAAGGGATAAATTGTTGGTTGCGAATGCCCGATTCGACAGAGACCTTGATCTGACCTACAAGATGAATGCGGGAAAATATTACAATGTTACTACCGGTTCAGTTGCTTTCGCGTTCATCCAATAGTATTTCGGTGATCATCATCTACATAAACCCTGTTAAAGAATTAATCTTCCACGGAGGCATGAACTGGGTACACACAGCCACAATTATGCCCCCACAGTGACCTTGTAAACAAGGTGATTTCATCAGGACAACGGATATAATATACCTAATTCCAGTAAACCGGACGGTGCGGGTACATACGATGTCATTGTCTATATATCTGCATCACTGTCGGTGTTGGAAATAATCGAGCGCGAGCGAATTTGGGAGCGCCCACCCGAACGTCCAACGTCTTTCCGCTTTCCGCTTCCCTCCCCCGTTCCCGCTGCCTTGTGTGTCATCGATCCCACCTCTTTCCCCTTCCCCTTCCCCTTCCCCTTTCTCGTCCCCTCTTCCTTACCGCTCCCTTTACCCTTCTTCTTTCCCTTTCCCTTCCCCTTCTCCCCCGCCTTCTCCTTCCCCTTCTCCCTTTCCTTTTCCTTTTCCTTCTCCATTGAACGCGTTGTTATGCCACGCCTCGTCACTAATGCCCGCTCCCCCGTCTTTTCCACTGCCTTGGGTTTGCGTCCTGTGGCCGTCCCGGTCCCTTTAACCCCCACCTCCGCCTCCCACGTTCCGTCTTCACCTTCACCTTCACCTTCACCTTCACCTTCACCTTCAAATTCACCCTCGTCGTCGTCGTCGTCCACCACCTCCCTCATCTTGCCCTTTCCCTTTCCCTCCTTCCCGCCCTCGTTCGCTGAACCACCTCCCGTTCCTCCCAAAGTATCCCCGCTCGGCTCGGGATCTTCCTCACCCTGCGATGCCTCATGAAATGTATACCCAACTGAAATACATCAGTTCCTCCGTCCAACACATGGAATAAAGGTACTTACATTCCGGATCGGATTCCACCAGCGGCTCGTAAAACGTCTTCATCTCGTCCAGCAAACGCTTCGCAGTTTCCAGCATCTTTGTGGCCGTCACCATCGAGTATTGAACTCGTCGTCCCTCCCAAACGGAGCTCAGATCGTTCTCGTAGCTTTTCCAATCTAGTGGGAGTCAGTAGTCAGAACTTGGAATACTATGTAACGACATACGTACCACAGTCATTAACATCACTGCGATCGAGGTTACGATCGTGAGCGCGCCTGTAGTCCCGTATATTCGTTGGTTCGTGGCGCCGCACCCAGTACTCGATCCGTAGGTAACTATCGAACGTTTTGCTTCGGACCTGGGAATCCTCCTCGAGCGTCTGCGGGATTTCGGACACTGTGCGGTCGAACACGTCGTCCATATACCAAAGGATGCACTTTAGATTTTTGGCCAGTGTCGGCGATATTTGAAGTTGGTTAGCAAACCTGAAAACCAATCTAATAGCATCTTCCCTCCAGAAAAAACGACGGATGTGTTCCAAATAGTGTTGCGGAAGGGATGCGCGGGCTCTACCGTCCACTCGGATGTCGACGATCCTGCTGTTGTCGTAGGTCTGGACGGTGCGTTGCGTCTTTAGAAGGCGCCCTACCTTTACAGCGCTCGGAACGTGATCTGGGAAGTACAAACTGGCCATGGTTTGGATGTGTGGTGGGTCTGAGTGGTGGGTGGAAAAGGGATAATTATAAGCGCTGTCATATAAACAAGAAACGCGGCGCACACGTGTACGTCCACGACGCGTATTACGTAATAGAAACCCAATTGTCCACAACGTTAAAACCGCCCCAACCGAACTCCTCGAACCCCAAACTAACCAAACCACCCTAACCGACCTCATCGAACCCCCCAACCCACAATATAATGACCAAGACCCGCCACTACAAGTTGCAGGGATACGAGGCTTGTCCCCACACCTGTGGATGCAAGGCCTCCCGTGTTTCACCGCTGTGGAAACGAGAGGGAGGTGGATGTGCACGTCATGCACGCAAGGTACGGAGCCACCTGGACTGCTCAAACCGATGCCCCGGCCATGTGGCATTCAATGAATCCTCGACTCGAGCTGATAGGGTTCGTAACCCTACCGAAGACGAGGTCATCAAATACCTCCCTCCAGACGAGGCAGCGGCCGAATTACAGCGACTGAAACTCGGGGCAGCTACAATTATCAAGGGTTCAAAAAGCCGGTGCGCACTCAGTCATTCGTATCATAATGGATTTACAAAGTGCAACTTTGATAGCGATGTCACGAGCGACGAGGACGATGATCGCATGACCGTCGATGAATCGGAATATGAGGATGTGGACGACGAAGAGGACATGATGCAGGTAGACTCTGACCTCAGAAGGTCCGCTACGGATACGACTGCCAGTCAGACCGGAAGCGACATATACAGGGTAACCCCAACCGCAGTCGCAGACCCATCACGGAACACAAGTAGCTCGTGTTATATTCCACGGGAATCCGCATCGACATCAACGTCATCCCTCGGAATTCAAGACATGTTTCGTCTCACTCCTGGGTACTCGCCACCTGTGGTATCAAGGTCTCCATCACGCCAAATGGAAGAGTGGTATCCGGCCGTGGCATCCGAGACCAGAGCGTTCAACATCCTATATGTTCCGGATCCAAGTCGTGGGTTGAAGAGGAAGGATGCGACAACGGACCTTGGATGGACAACGAGGGAGATATCGTTCGATCACTACGAGGCAGTCAGGCAGCTTTCCGGGTTCGTATACAAAACCTCGCAGACAAAGGAAGGCGTAAAGGTGTTGATCACGGAATGGGTGAGTCCGCACGAACGGCGCATCTACGTTTGCTAGTTCAATATCTGACGTGGTAAATACAGTTGTGGCTATTTCTCCGGGTCGATGACTTCGATGAGGGTAAGGCATTCAACGTTCGGTTCATGAACTGGAAGGATTTCCATAACACGATACTCGAACCAACGAGAAACGTCGAGGGATGGAATATGATTGCAAGCTTGGATTGCGTCATCGGAGGAATAGATTATTCCATCGATCACAAGTAAGTCCTAAGCCCATGAACTCAGGGTGATTCGGGCCTCATATGCGACCTTCCACAGATGTATAGAAAATCCATACGACCTCGATGCTGCGCAGTTCGCAAAGTACGAAGCTACTATCAATCAGCTCGCCTGCCAGACGCAATTCTGGCCCCCCATCAAGCAGTCGCGCCTTTCGGCGAATAAGTGGTCTACCAACCGTCACCTCCAGATGATCGCTAAAATGCGAAATTTGTACGCCCCGCATACCGTCGTCCTTGCGGGAGGGGGAGACATTCCGGATGGCACCGTTCTCAAACGGAGTCACAGCGACTGTGGGAAACATGTCGTACTACCGAAGGCAAGCCCCAGCCGTCGCTCATGGGCATATCTCACGACACAAATCGTGAACGGCGAGTTCTGGATGTCTCAGGAGTACGTCCAGAGTCTGGATGAGATCGGGGAATGGAGGGTGTTTATGGTTGGTGGAAAGATCATCGCGGTCATGCACACGCACAAAAGAGGGGACGGCGGCTGGAATGGTGTCTCGACAGACACGTTCCTTACTCTGGACGAAATTTGGTACGTCCGCGCAAAGCTCTAGATACACGACGGTGCGGTTTATCCATAACAATTTTGTTTCCAGCACCATTGTCGAAAAGGAACCGAAGCCACTGAAAATGCCGGATCTCCGAAGGAAGATCATCAACCCGCAATTCGGTTCGCATCCCGCACGCTGTCGAGGACATCGAGAGTTCACCGAGTTCGTCATGCAGACATGGAAGGAACTCGCGTTACGCGAAACGAAGGAGAATGGCGCGAAGCCATCCATTTGCGTATTCTGCAGGATGGACGTGGGAATCAAGATTGACCCTTCCGGAAAAGGGGTACCGCAGTATTTCGTGAACGAGGTGGAGCGCACGCCGACAACCAGTATCTGGCTACAGTACTTCTTCCAGAACAAGATGGGCACATTGGCGGATACGTTTGGCATGGTGTTACGACAGTGGTTGAAGAACATCAGGAACCCGTTTTTACTGTAGATAGCATGTTTCATGTTAGAATTCCTGTTATATCTTACATCATTAAACCAAGCGCTCTCCTTCTCTGATGGCCGCTCGTTCCTGCCGTCGCTAACTAAGACAAGCGCGACCGATGTAAGGTACATATGGGCTTTGTACACTCGGAACAAAACCAAAGAGTAGACACCGAACCATAACCGAACTTGGGTTCGGTTCGGTTCGAGCGAGATCAATCGCCCCCGATTAATCATTAATGGTTCATGCCTCAGTACAGTAAAATGGTGGTACCCGCGCTGACAAGTAATAAATCACAGCGAACGTAATAATAATTTGTGCTTTGAGCTTAGTTCACTGGCAGTGTCACTCTAATGTGGCCATTCCGACATTTCCTGACATACCGTCCACTATTGCATTTTGATCCAGATACATTCGTACGGTTAGGTATATACTACTCAGAAGTTCGTGTTCACCATTCATCTAAAAGGTGTGCCGCCCGCACATGAGGTAACCACGTGATTGTAAATATTTGTTCACGTGACATGTGGATGCGCATCGCGTAAGTGGCCTGCCAAGCCGCTTTAAACCGTACCCTACACCACCACCTTAACAAACAACCCATCCACGCATCCTATGGCCGCTACCACAGCAATCCTCCAACCCCACATACCCGCTGGCGCATTTCCGATTGGGCTGAAAGTAACCATCGGCGACGAATCGGACCATCAGCTAGCCGTCACTGGCCGGCGGGACGGTGACGTGCACATTGGACCCAGCAATATTCTTATCTTCCAGTCGAACGCTTGGGTGGAATGGATCCCCGAGACTCCCTTGCGCGTAGAGATCGACGGGGACGCGCTGTATGCGGCACTGTGTGCGATCCAGGGCCTGCAATTTGTGGCGTCTGTAGAGGGCCACATGGGACAGAAGGATGCCGCAAAACGGGCACTCGCTCTGGGCGAGTCAGACGGAATGATCTCGGCTATCAGAGAGACTATGAAGGAGGTATTGGGATTCAAGGAAGTTCGCTTTCGACCGGAACAGGTACGAGCGCTATTCCCTCCATTCACGTATACTTTCTAACGTTATTCCCAGGCCCTAACTACAACCACACGACAAAAGCCTAATTCGTCGCAGACGATACCCATGGTTGTTGCGCAAGACGCGCTCCCGAGCGTCCGGGTACGGAAAGCGACGGATAAGGCAAAAAGCAAAGGATTGCAGCCTACCAACGCCAAGACGGTCAAAAATAAGAAGATCAGTGAGACGAAAAGGTCAGAAAGGGGAGAGGGCACATCAGGTAGCACCACGAAGGTATAGCGCGACCACAACCAATTAACACGAGGTGTGGACTGACGGAGATAGGAAATCACTGGACAGGAGAAGAAGGTGGTAGACAAGGGTAAGCGCAAAGCAGATGAAGAGCCGGCGCGGACGACGATGGGCGATGAGACAGCAGAGCCACTTCGTATTTCGAGTTCACGGGAGTCTAAACGTCGGCGAAGTGAGTGTGCCGTTGCATCGCGGTATTCGTAAAGCTGATTGCAATTTATAGCAACGCCCATCATGCAATCCCTGCTCACAGGGATATCGTGCCCACGAAATACTCCAGTGTTGGTGTGGGAAAATATTGGACTCACGACATATGCTCCCTGGTACAGCAATGAGGTGTGTTAGCGACGAACGTCCGCTGTCTGTCGAGTACTAATGTTTATTTAGGACCGCGAAATAGTGGAGCTTATGTCGAAATCCCCTCGTGCACAAGATGTCCATTCTGGCGAAAACCGTCCGATGCTTGTCGAACTCCAATACAACGGAAACGACACAGGGGCCTTGTGGAAATTGATAAAGGCCGTCGAAGAGGCGTTATCGAAAGGAAGTGCCGTGTTGGTGCGCGGATGTGCACCTACTCCATCGCTAGACTTTACATCCCAGGACATCCGGTTATACCGTCCTACGATGTCCCAGGACGTTATCGTGCAAGGTATGGTATTACGGGTCGGTGCTTCATTTGACTGACGTACCACATCTCATGGAAGATGCAGTAGCGCGTGCAAAGCAGCAGGGGAAGGACGAACCTGACCTGACGAACATCTATCGAACGATGACGATGCAAGACTTTGTCGACCGTGCAAGCGACGAAAACGAATGCCTTAATCTTCTCGACCTCCCAAACGTTCAGCCAGACGTTCCCATGTTCCTCAGGTAAGGCTAACGGTCCGCCAAATATCGCAGAGAAACAACTGATTCCTTCAGGCCGCTGTCAGACAACGTCAACGCCAAGTCCGCGACCATGAATAAGTGCCACCTCGAAAAGAAGGGCCTAAACAAGGGGAAGTCGTATCACGGAGTACAGACGATATCCGGAGACTCGGAGAAAACCCGAGGTTGGGACATACTGACGCACGGAGGTTTCTTCACCCCCCCACACCACGACACGTGCGGCCAATGCACATACGTCAACCCCAGGGCCGGAACTAAGATCTGGGCTTACATCGACATCCCCACCGATGCGCAGACGACCCGGAACACGTTGTATAACAAATGGGACTCCCTATTCCTCGGAACATTGGGAAAGGGTACGGCCAAGTTTACGGTAGGGACCGTCGTGATCGGGAAAGGAGATACATTGTAGGACGTTCCTTTCAACATGGGTTCGTGAGCTGATCGCACGCGCGCACCGCACAGGATTCAGCCCCCTGGTAGCAAGCACACGGTGTTCTCACCACAAAATGGGCTTACGTCCGGGGGACACTTTCTTTCGTATTCTACCATGCACCTGACAGAGCTCGCGATCGGCTACGACAGCTCTCGTCTTCCGGGAGGGGCGACTGGGCAGGAGCGTGGTACGATCGCTACCAATGCGGTACATCCGTCGCTACATCGCTATGTTACATGGATGGTCCTAGGACTACCTGCACTCGCACAGGACGATTCGCGTAAGTGTCCGTCATATTGCTCGGACTAACGGTAACGGTACTCCTGCAAACAGGGAAGTTCTACAGAAGGCCATTGCTGGCGTTGATTGTTCTCACCGAGCGTTCCGCGAATTATGTCAGCCGCGAGGACGATGAATGGACTCTGGCCATGCGCAAGGACGATACTATGTTGCGGGAGATCGAAGGGGAACGAAAGGAAGCATATAGGATCGTGAAACGGTTGAAGAAGGGCATTGATGCGAACGACGCAGAGGGGGAACTTGGAAAGGGTCGGTTGTGGGACCGAGGTCCTATCTGCGACATCAAGGACCTTTTGGCTGACTTAAAGTAGATTTAAGTACAACGGCCCACATGGAATCATCATGTATTAGAATACGATCCAGTCCTGTACTGCATACAAGATACACTAGATCCAGTAGTTCAGAAAAGTGCCCGAGACACCGAACCGTGGTTCGGTTTTTGGTTCGGGCGACCTAAGCTCACTGACGCCACCATAAAAAAAGGCACTGGCCAATCGTATGACGGGCTAACGGCCCATTCCGTACCATTATACGTTGGCGCTGCAGGTTTGCCGCACGCATTAGGGGTGCGTAATATGCCTTATGCTACAAGATGCTCCTACATTCTCACATTTACATTACAATGCGCAACCATATATGAAAAGCGACACGTGTACTATACAAACGGGGCCCCATCGCCATCATTCTGAGCGTGGTGCTGAAGTGGACATAGGTGCGGAGCTGTCGATCGCTAACAGCACCGTTCACATGTTAGATACCATGTCTGGAGATGCGGAGAATGGACTAACGCATATCATCATCCATTTGGGTCCTCATGCACGACTTTCGATGCTTCTCCGCTGATTGTATCCTTTCCAGGGCCATCTCTCTCAGGGCCTCGACAAGGGATTTGAGCGCCGGTTTCGAGGAGGCAGTCGGCGCTCCTGCATTGACTCTGTGACATTTTGATTGATCATCGGACGCTAGAGATGGCATCAGCGCCGGACTGGAAGTCAGGAATTCTGGACCTACTTGTGATGTCCATCTGCCCCATCGCGCTGACAAGGGACGTGAGCGCCGGTTGCGAGGAGGCCGGCGCTCCTGCGTTGACCTCGTGAGATTTGAATTGATTTTCTGGCACTGGAGATGGCATCAGCGCCGGACTGGAAGTCTGGAAGTCTGGACTTACTGCTGGTGCGAAGGAAGGGAATGCGGTTCGAACTCAGCTTGGGCGCCATCTGTATCGGAGGGGAAGACCAATTTGGTCGACCGCACGTCAGATAGAAGCTCCGCCATTGTAAAATAGGGCCGGCGCTGCGAGCGAGGACTGTGATGCGAGGATGGAAAGCGAGAGGAGAGATAGCAAGTAGGACAAGAATAGTGAGTAGCACGAAATGAGTTGGCAGGCACGTGAATCAAAATACAAGTACAATGGACGCTAATTTACAGCTGTGCCATGCTGAGTACCAGGGCTTGGAGCGCAACGATAGCGCAGAAAAGATCCTTCCATGACGTCTTCTTCGTACCGCCTTTCGTGCCGTTTTGCCCTATATTTATACTGCCTCTCATCCTCAACCTCTAAGAGTGTCGCCCTCTTCTAAACGTGTTGATCGCCTTCAGTGGAGGTTGCCATAGGTTGTTTCGGAATAGCGGAAACTGGCCAGCGCGAATGTCTGGCCTGGTTTCACGAGACGGCGTATCGTCTCAGGGCGGTTTGTCAATGGGCCATTGATTGGTAATGTCGTCGATCGTTATCAGCCTTTTCGGTGGCAATATTGGCATCGACGACATCGTTGTAGTAAAGAGCATGAGGTGAGTCTGGTAGGGTAGTCTCCTGTGGATAGTAGGTGGGGATTTAAGAAAAGGAGCTTACTCTTTTTTCAAATACGCTTCTGGGGAAACGGATCATTTTATCGGAGGTGTCGACGTAAAGCATGTCCTGTTTGTCTTTTTTGTTTCTCCCAGCAACCGAGTTCTGAATTCGAGATTTTTGTAGACATCGTCGAAGTCTTGACCGAAAGTCTGATCAGCTGCTCTTCCAGCGTAAAACTGGAATTTCGCAGATTCAAGTGAACCCGCACTTTGTATTCAGGTAGTTTCCGTTAGGGCCATAGTCGAGTTTGTAGTCGAATACCTGGACGACAGTAGCGCCAAAGAACAGATCCCCTAAAATGTTAAGCAGGAGGTCGTATTCTCCTTCAGGGCGGATTTTCCAGCGAACGATTGCGGGAAGTTGTGGATGAGCGCCATAGGTGGGAACCTTTTTGAGCTCGGAAGCATCCTCGTTGCTGTACAGGAATAATGGGAACTGTAAGGATCAATACTGTCGTTCAGAGGCTGTTCGGTGATACTATGTACTTTTTGTAACTGGGTAAGGGTTAACCCCTGGTCAGGCCACCCTTTGAAAGCATGTAATCCCGCATTATATAAGAGCGTGGAGTAATTATAATTACAAATGCATAACAGCATTCTGGGCCAAATGAAAATTGGGGCAGATAGATAGACCTATTGTGATGTCCCAGTAAAGATTTTAAGGAAAACGGCGGTCAGAATAATTCGTTATAAATTATATAGTTATCATGGAGGAACTATGTGATATGTTTTGTGAAAGAGTTACCAGAGCATTCCTACTGATTGTACCATCCTTTTAGGACATTTAATGCACTGGGACAACATCTTTTGAAGTGGTGGTGTACATCTTGATTTAATTGACCTCAGTATATGGCTGACTAGGGGATGACAATTCACATCAATCAAATAAAATATGGGAACATGTCTATTTGTCCTAACACACTCTTGTGATGTTGTATGCATTGGGAATACACAATTCAGGATGGTGGTATACATCCCTGATTTAATTGACCACAATATGTGATTGACTAGGGGATGATAATTCAGATCAATCAAATAAAATATGGGAACATGTCTAATTGTCCTAACACACTCTTGTGATGTTGTATGCATTGGGAATATACAATTCAGGATGATGGTATACATCCCTGATTTAATTGACCACAATATGTGATTGACTAGGGGATGATAATTCAGATCAATCAAATAAAATATGGGAACATGTATAATTGTCCTAACACACTCTTGTAATGTTGTATGCATTGGGAATATACAATTCAGGATGATGGTATACATCCCTGATTTAATTGACCTCAGTATATGGCTGACTGGGAAATAATAAGTCAGGTCGACCAAATAAAATATGGGAACATGTCTTATTGTCCTAACACACTCTTGTGATGTTGTATGCATTGGAAATACACAATTCAGGATGGTGGTATACATCCCTGATTTAATTGACCTCAGTATATGGCTGACTGGGGAATGATAATTCAGGTCGACCAAATACAATATGGGGACATGTCTATTCATTGTGCCACACTCTTGTGATGTTTCATTCATTGGAAGAACACAGTTCAGGGTGGTGGTACACGTTCCTGATTTAATTGACCACCGTATATGACTGATTTGGAGATGATTATTCGGGTCCACCAAATAAAATATGGAAATATGGAAACATGTCTAATTGTCTGAACATACTCTTTTAATATTGTATTCATTGGTAACACACAATATGGGGTAGTGGTATACATTCCTGATTTAATTGACCAAGTGCTGAACACGTCTAGAGGTCGCACGGGGGTGACTATCAGGCAAGACAGTGATGCAGGCATGCTGAATGTGAAGAATGAGGTGGACAGGCCGACAACAGTGCGTTAAGAACTGCCGATTGAGAAGAGCACAATGGCGTATGCATGATCGACAATGAGAGTTGAAGAAAACGATCAGTGCACCTCATGGGATGTTGAGCACTCACCAGAAGCATCCCCAACACCTCCCGAACCACCTGACAAGCCTGCACCACGATCAAATGAATCCCCAAGCATCGAGCTCGAGGAGAGGACTTGGAGAGCAGCTGCAAGCTGTGACGTTGGACTTACCGGCAGCTGGACGGACACGTCTGGAGCGCCAGGATTCCACAAGGATCATTGGAGGCGGCCGATGAAGCTGCTAAACATGTCAGATCATGTTGGCAAATGCTCGAACCAAAAAGGTTGAAAGTACTCACTTGGAAGATGTCAAGTCAAACCAGTTGACCCAGAATGTGAAGCAGACACATCGGGAGTGTCAGAAGACTACCAGGACCCTAGAAACGTGTTGAAGAAGCTGTGGAATACGTCGGAACACGAGCACAAATGCTCGAAGCAAAGACATCGAGAATACTCACCTGGGAGGACTCGACATGGGCCAGATGAGCTGGAAAGCGAGGCTGCCACACCAAACGACTTCCAAACCATTCCAGAACGTTCCAGAGGTGAGACAAATGAGCATGTCATCGAAACAAACACGTCGTGTCGAAGTAGAGGCCTGAGAGGTCATATGGGCAAGCTGACAATGACCACTGAAAATCCATGGACCAATTATATTTATCATTATTATGATTGACCAAGGCTGTTCTCGAATGACTTCTGCATTGTCTTGTTGTTGAATGGTAGCAAGCAGAGGTGACCTTTCAAGTTCCAAGTCAAACAGGAAGAACATACTGAGTTAAGTAACTATATGACATAGAAAATCTACATATGACCAAACATTGACTAAACATCACCAATCATGATGTGTGCCTGTGCTCAAATATATTGGTCTCCTAGGAAAGCGTGGCAAAGATCTCTCAATCTATGCATTTTCAATCTTCATTATCAACGAATGTCTCCTCCTCCTCCTCCTCCTCCTCCTCCTCCTCCTCCTCCTCCTCCTCCCCCTCCTCCTCCTCCTCCTCCCCCTCCCCCTCCTCCCCCTCCTCCCCCTCCCCCTCCTTCTCCTCCTCCTCCTCCTCCTCCTCCTCCTCCTCCTCCTCCCCCTCCTCCCCCTCCTCCCCCTCCTCCCCCTCCTCCCCCTCCCCCTCCTTCTCCTCCTTCCCTCTCCCTTTCCCTTTCCTTTTCCCTTCTAGATTATCTTGCTTCTTTTCCTTGTGCTTGTCTTGAAAATAACTAGCTGTTGGCCGCTTCATGGGAGGCTTCCGAGCATTTCTTGATTTTGCTGACTTTCTTTGCCTTTTCTCTTGTA
>JBBPKY010000488.1:0-20278 GCA_038089495.1 Xerocomellus dryophilus
AAGTGATCATCGATTTGGCATCTAGCTTGTCAAAGGACCCTTTCCTGGTCAAGCCACTGCCACCTTGAAGGGTCCTGTCATGGACAGTTGCTGGCAGTTGGTAGGATTTTACAGCATCCCTTACGGCCCATCTATAGTTAGCAGTTATCTGATGATCCAAGAATCTGGCCGGGCACCTGTAGTTTTTTCATCTTCTCGTATTACTGGCGTGCAAGTTGAGAGACAGCAGAAACGGCACCTTCCTCTGTCTCTCCGATCTACCCTAGCTTAGGAGCCTAGTTACGAGCTGCCAGAGCATCGTGCCTCGGACTTCTTGGTAATGTTTCTCCCATTCACTTTACAACGTTGTCGTTTCCTGCAATGTTACCACGTTGGTTCATCTCACAAGCCGAATGAAGGCACCAAGATTGTTCCCACAGACCTGGGCTTCGGGTCGGGGGCGGATGCGGCTGGTGGCTAGATAAGATATAGCTATTCTGAGCGGCGCAGTTGGAGTCCCCGGACATCAACCCACAGCAAAACTTTTTTCATATAACCGAATACTTGGACCCTGCCAATGACGAATGTCTCATTCGGCGGGGAGCATAAAACACGTTTTCCAGTCATAACGGAACAAACATTCATGTCCTAAAGGAGCGAGTTTCTGAAATGGTGTAATGTCCCTCGAGGTCCTCGAGCATATAACGAATAGAGCTGCTAGCCCGTCATGATGGCGTAGCAAGGCGTCCGATACCACAAAATGTCACATATTAGATTCCGTCAATTATGAAGAGGACACCCTGTCAGTGATAACGATGGCGACACGAACGCCGAGCCAAATGTTCCCCGCCGGTTGCGAATGAACGCATACTGGCGCCTTGTAATGTCACGATAAAGTTAACACGAGGGACGTCATCGCATGGTCCAGATTGACGGCAATGTCATGCGGACAGGGGAGCCCAGGCTGGAGTGCCACGGAGAGGATAAGCAAACTCAGGGGGAGATGCCACAGAGCTGCCGTCAGATGCAGCTTCCATTCCATTCCAAGGTTACATGGTTGCGGTGATGGAGTGAACGAGAAGACCGAATTTTGTGATTGATCGGGTTGCGAGACGGGACCTCGTGTTTTTGATAATCGAACCATAAGATAACAGGATGAGCCCACACAACCCCAACAAAGAGAGGGGGAAAAGGGCAATGTAATCGTCAATAGTCGTTACTGAGGACCTTCCCGGATACTAGTGCTGATCGCAAGGTTCCGGTCTAACCAGTTATGTATGGCAATGAATGATATGATAAAAACGCTCACGTCACAGGCTTCGGAGCTTCCATGTGATGAAACGAGGTACGTATACGAGTGCCGCCCAGATTGGGAATTCCAGTGGGAATGTGGGGGTGCCATCAGGCGCTCGGTGGCTTGTTTTAGAAGGCCTTTGATGTTTCCAACATAGGTATTTCAACAGCCCGCGCACGAGGCATCAACGATGCATCTTTCGTGGTCGGTTTTGGGCCAACGGAGCAATCGAAGCCATCTCGGTCGGGGAGCATGCGGCAGCAACCATTCGCTCATTATCTTGTGATTCGTAACGCCTGTCGAAAGAAGGCTATTGATGAACAAGTCAGTCCCGTCGCATGAACGCACACAGAGGGTTCGGAGGAAATTGATAGCAAGGCGGAAAGAAAAAAGGGGGGAGACGTGTCGTTGGTACCCTTTGGGAGAGACCTCCTTTCTCGCGTTCCTCCCAATACCAGTGATCACGCTGCCCCGGAATGAATCGATGGCCGAATCTGTTTTCTGCCCATCAGATTCTGTTCTTTGCATGTGCCACTCCGTCAGCTCCCTAAAAGGCCACCAGAATCGTCCCGAAGAGATTCGCGGCCCGGAGACTCGCATGTGGACAGGTGGCCAAGAATAGTGAAGCCACTGATTTCATTTCAACAGGAAGCCACGACGTTGCCCGAGTAGGAGTGAGGTGAATGGCTGGCCAAATAGCAATCAACCATGTGTACCGGTCATACCGGTCATCGATCAGTTATTGATTTAGCGGAAATGGACGAACACCACGTTTGCTGAAAGATCGGAGGGAGTTCAGTGACATACGACTTCTCGAAGTAATGACTGAACCATGGAAGTACACTGGGTGGTGGCAGAGATACCAAGCTTGATATGTGACGGACGGTGGCTGCATCGTATGTGGTCAATGGAGTATACCAAATGCAGGAATTGTCCATAAAGGCTGTCAAGGGAGTAGCTTACTTCGATCGTAGGTTATGACCAGAAAAAGCCCCCCGTACTAGGACGGGCACTACGGTTCGTAACAAACCACACCAGGTGGTATGGAACAATTTTGGCATCCACAGAAACAACTATATGCCCCCATTAAGGAACATGTGCAATGCTGAGAGCGGTCCAAAGCCAGCTGCCTCTTCGACACGTCGCAGTAGTGGAATGAAAAGCCGCCTAGCAGGGCTGATCCCAGGCGGAATCATCAGGCCGCCACCAAGACCTCTGCTATACCATGAATCCACTGCAGAATGACAATGTAAAAAAGAGCCAGGCATTAGAACGTTCAACGCACGTACCTACTGGTTGGGCCATCACAAAAATGCAGGAATATACCCATAGCCTTCCATATATTCCACCCACCCTCTTCCCAGTGGTACGACGCCACACCTTCTCAAGCAAAAGTAATAGTGCTTGTGACGCGAAGAACAGCACTACATGCCAGTTGAACCCCTTCCCAAGTAAGTATGCCGCACATTCGTGGTACATCCCCGAGGCAAAGAATGTTCCGAACAACATCCCGGTACCTCCGGCAAGCCATCCGCCGAGAAAGCCTCCATAAGAAAAGAATGTCTGGCGAAGCACCTGATGCCATCGTTTAGCCCAGAAGATGTGTAGAGAGTCAGAGATCCAAGGATTATCCATGAGCGGGGGCCACATTTCCGGAGAGCTAGAAAATGCTATGAGAGCAAGCAAGGTAATACAGCCATGAACCATTTCAAAACCGGCGATGAGGCACGTTCCCGTGGCAAGGTGTATTGCGGTGGAAAGGATGTACCGTTGTAGGATAGGTAGGTCGTGCTTGAATATCGTTCCACCGTGTGGCGAACCGACTTCTGGTACTAGTTTGATGAGAGATTCCAGGAAATCGAAAACGAGGAAGTGTTTGAGCGTAGATATGGCAGTAGCATATAAGAAGGCAGAGCGCTTGGAGGGTCGTGGATCTCTTGGAACATACAAGTCGGCGCCAAACTGCCACCCCAGTCCGCGGACGGCGAGCGTCACTTCGAATGCGTCGTAGAGCCAAGGCGGTAATGATGTGTTTCTTGGTGGCGCTGTATACGAAGAAATTTCTTTGCAATCGACAGATGACACGCAACCGCCAGGGCTGCCATTAGAGCAATGGCAAATGGAGGACGATCCAGATAATACGCCTGGCTTCGTTTCACCCGCTTTGAGCACTCCATCTCTCCTCCACGCAAAGTCAATAGCTTTACCACAAATCAACTCGGCGAAGAGTCCTATAGGAACAAAGAACACATCCAATTGTGTTATGTTACATGATGTTGCTGGTACACTGACCAAATCCTCACCTTGCCCCCAGTTATAGATATTGAGTTCTGGCTCCGTGTACATGAAACGAAAATATGTTCCGAATGTAAGGCAGATCACTAGAGGCAGGAGCAACAGCCGTAGGTAGAAGGTGTCTGGACGTCTGGAGAGGTAGGCCATGGAGAAGAGAGGGATAAATGGCAGGAGGAGATGAGGAACGTGGTGGACACGTATGGGTATGCGATGGTCGGGATAAGGTATTATGGTTCGGTATGCATCGTGAGCGCTATGGACAAATGCGAGAAGTCAGAATGAGAGACGCGAGACTGAGTCGGACTTACACATGACAGATGGATGACCACATGAAGAGAGTTTGGTTGGATTGATTAAATGTTGGTCTGCTGACCAGCTCGAGTACACCGTGCGGCGATTGTTCAAAGTCAGCAGACATGTTGTGGGGTATCTTATCATACTGCTTGATCTCTCGATCTGCAACTCAAGACGAGCCATGGTCGGGACGTTTCCAGCTGTTCGCGTTTTCTTCGTTGGTGTTCCAAGATCACTCACTGTCTTCGGACGGTCTCTTCTTCTGATCACCCTCGAAGTTGCTGCAAATGCCATCTGCTGGGCCGTTGCAGCGCGCTCGCACGCAATCTTAGGACTCGCTATTCTCGCCTGGGTACACATATGAACTAATCATGCGGGTCAGGTCCACTAACTCGTCCTGTTCATTGTCCTTGCAGACAATTGGCTTGAGGCATGGTAAGGACGAGCTAATTGGTTGCTCCTGCCACCCAGAATACCGCTGAACTGCGCACAGCTCTTGATGCGGACCACATAAGGTTATTCGATGAACAGTTTTGTGCACTCGTACGTTGCATCTTGTCCCGATCCGCCCCGGGTTATTCATGGCCGCGACAGTAGCAACTGATCCTCGGACTCAGTGCGATTGACAATGCCACACGAACTCTCATCAATCACGGACGACTTGCAATAACCTGCGGACTGTTCTTTTCTCTCGGACACAGCACAATAGTGATTGTAGTGGTATGTCTTCAAACTCTGATCCATTCCGGACTCCCTTTCAACGTGCTGGCGACCAGAACGTCGCCATAGTTATCAGCACGAGCATCTACAACAAACTAGATGGAGTCGGTAACGTTGGGTCGATAGTAGGTGTGTACCGTCACTCCGTGGGCGGTACTGTTTGTATATCCACCTACAGGGACGGCCATCAGTGGATCTTTTTTGTTCATCGTTGGTCTCGCTAATTCAGTCATCCTCTACAAAATTCTGCGTCAACGCCGTCAGGTATGTCCACCCCACGCCCACTTCTTTGGTTTGCGCACTTTTCATCCAACGGACAGGCCAGACGTAAACGAGATTCGGAGCACGGAGGGTCACATCCGGAGCCTACCCCAAATCAGAACATGCTGATGATGCGACTACTTGGACCTTTGGTCAATTTCGTGGATCGTCCGTGGAAGGTACGCCAGTGCGGTAGTTAGTACTACCTGATGAACCAGATTGTCGATAGATGTACCCTGTGGGTGTGCTATTTGGCCTAGGTGAATCTTGTATTTGCCCCTTCTGGTTGTGTGGAGTCTTGATTTCCTTGATACATAGGGTTTGATACTGCGTCTTCAATCGCCCTACTTGCCATCTCTGCATTGGCAAATGACACGCAGATACTCCCCTCGGACGTTATCATCTTGTCTGTGAGACTTCCGTATTCTATTTCCGTTGTCCGGTAAGATTCATACTCATAGAAAGTTGCTATTCACGACGGGGATGACCTTGGTGGACTCACTCGATTCCATATTGATGCTCTATTCGTATACCGGATTCGCTGACCACTCATGGAGGATATTTGAGCCAAGTAGTTCCCCCTCCAGAACCGGCGACGGGCGATCGGTGAACAAGCATGGTGCGATCGAGGAAAGGACAGCGGGGGCATGCCCAGCGACGGCAAACGAAGTGGACCCTGTTAATCAGTCCCACAATGCAGACGAAACAGAGGGCAAGACAGTGGACGCGGGCCATGATAGCAACAGCAACGCAGCGAGACGGGGGCACGATGACCGCATGTTGTTGGTCAACCGAAACACGATGTCGGAACTCAGCATTACCTTGACGACGATGAGTATTTTGCTTGCGTTTAGGTCAGCGAATGAAGTTGCAGTCCACTGGCCAATGGCTGATCTTTCCGTGCAGTATTTCACTCATAGAGATCATGGGACTGATCGGGGAAAATTGTGGCAAATGTCAAGCGGCGGCATCCGCTGCCGATGGCGGTGGACTGGCGGGAATGTGGTGGAGGGGTTGGGCACAGGTGAGTCGAGGGCAGCACGCGCGACGGATGATGCTGAACGGTGGAAAGGCCAACGAGAACTCTGGGTACATTGGTGCAGCGATAGTCGGAACATTCATTGTCATCGTCGGTGGCTGGTATGGCACGAGGCGGCTTTGTATGATATTTTAATCTACGTGTGACGTGTTTTGGTGTGTTGTTGTGGAACAATCTCGCCGATCCGACATACGTTGGACTCGACAGCGGCCACAGCTGCCAACCCTCTTGACGACACTCACGACCTCCCCTTGTATTCCTATCCCCTCTGTACTCCTGTGCATCGCAGCACCGTGTTCTCGTGCTGCATCTGGCCGTCGTCGCCCCCACCCCCTTTGGCAGTCGTGCCAGAGTTGACAGAGCTGACAGTTCAGCTGCTCGGTACCCAATCCTCCTAGTCCATCTTGATAATGGCCCCAACTCGTCTTCACGTCAACACCGATGTACACCGAGGAGTTGTTGTAGCACCGAAAAGATCGGCAGGTCCCGCAAACGTAACGGCCTCAACTCTCCTCTCTCGTTCGAATGACATACGCCCGCGGAGTGGATCCACGGCATCCACGAGCTCTTCCATCTCTGTCGTATCCCCTTGCCCCTCTTCCTCCGCGTCTGCATCGTCATCCTCTCTCCATTTACCCGGGTCCCACACGGAACCGTCCCAGCCTACCTCCCAGTCCAACTTCAGCCCATCCAGCCCTTCGGCAGACGAAACAGTTCGCGTTCAGCCCTCCGCACCTGAGTATGTACTGGCTCTCCACGACTTTGTCCCTCAACAACAAAACGCAACGTGCCTCTCCTTTCGCGCTGGTCAGGTCATCCGCGTATTTAACCGTGACCCTAGTGGCTGGTGGGATGGTGAACTACATGGTCAGAGAGGATGGTTTCCGAGTAATTATGTCAGTGCAGATGAACGCGTGATCTCTCTGACGCAGGAACAGCTTCGCTCGGCAGTGAGTGCTGCTTATTTATCGTACTCGTCGGTTGACCTCAGTTATCCGTCTTCACAGCGCCAACCTTCTCGTCACGCGCACACAATGTCGGCTGTATCAACTGCGTCATGGGCTACTACTCCCTCGCGCGGCTCATCTCGCAAGGATCATCGTCCCTTGGTCACGGAAGCTCTTGGTCCTGACATCGCGTCTTATTGTCCGCCTTTAATGGTTAATTTATTGCAGAGTCTATCCCTCCTGCAAAGTGCGGTCAGGTCTAATCGCGTAACACACTTTCAGCCATCCACAGCATGCATTATATCTTGCGTTCGGTTCATCCTCTCCTCCGTGGAGTGTCTGCCACGCGAGGCACCATTGCTAAAGCGCTTTCCGACTTTGGCCTTTGAACGGAAACAGATCTTATCTGTTCTGGCTGCATTGGTCTCGCAGGCAAGAAGAGCCTCGGATGAGACATGCGACGAAGATGCTCGAGATGCAGAAATCGAGGGGATGCTCAAGCTCGGCGGTCAGGTATTTTCTCAAGTGCGGCGGTTTTTAGCAGTGGCAGTACAATGCGGCATTGAACTCCCGGAGAGGGGACCGTCTTCGCCCACCGACAGTATCACGTCGACACACTTACAGTTCGGGCGTGTCTCTCCAGACCTCATGGCGAGATTTTCGATACCGCCAGCAGAAACTGTCCAGCTCTCAAGTGAACTATCTGGTTTGGGAGATCCCAAGTTAGACGACTACGAAACGACGGGTCCTGCGAGGACAGCTTTTCGTACCAAAAGCCTCGGTGACCTTCGATCTCAGCGCAAAATACCATCATACCGAGATTCAAATTCCTCTGTTGCTCCTTTACTCCCTCACCGGACGCTCATCGCCCGCGCAAAGCAAGAGCAATACCTCGCCTACGCCACTAATCGCCACAAACAAGCTATGCTGTCAATAAGCAGTATTTCCTCATCTTCGTCGTTCTCTTCTATCGACTCGCCACGGCCGCCCATATTATCCTCCTTCCCTTCCGGACCGTCGACTTCCGCTGAAGTTATGGATGCGCTCAAACATACCCATGATCAATACCTCTCAACCATCGCGGCTTTTATAGGTCACGCACATTCCCATTCCCGCTCGTCTCATGCATCCAGTACAGGCCATATGTATGAACTGGTGCGAGAGATCGTCGAGATGGTTTGCAAACTCCTTACCATTGTCGAAGCGGTTATGCGGCACCCGGATATTCCTAAACATAAAATTGGCAACCTTAAAGCAGCGAAGGAGGGACTGTATAATGTGACAAGTTCACTTGCAGAGTCTGTCCGACTTCTTATGGTTCCTCTGGCGCCGGATGTTACGGAGGAAGCGGAGAAGGCATCATTGATCCGTTCAGCTACCGCTGCTTGCAAAGCTGGTGCCGACTGCGTTTCCGCGGTCAAGATATGTCTGAGTCGAACCTCAACGGAACAGCAGTTCCTCATCCAGGTTCCAGTGAGGTCAGACTCGAGTCCTACCCCATTTACGCCAAGTAGGTTTTCGCGAAACCAGCGTAGTGGGTCTTCCCTGCACCAATCGCACCGAAGCAGCATCGATGAAGACGATGTCACCGTTCAGAGTCAGGCACCAGCGAGCCATGCCCCAAAAACTCTGACACGGATCCAGGAGACATTTTCGGATTCGTCCGTTCTCACCGGCCACTCGAAATCATCTGATAGCTCGCAAGATACCGCACCCACCTCTCTAGATGAACAAGACCCCTCGTCGTGTTCGAAAGCCGACCCAACTGTATCGGATGACGTGGCTTCACCTTGTCCAAACTCGACTAACGTTGTTTCTGGAGACGTTCGAGGCGTCCAGGAGACCGTAGACACCCTTGAAGACGTGCTCGTGCAAGATGGCATTTCACCTATTACCCTTGATGTTAAGCGTGACCCTCTGGGCCACGACCACTCGGTCGAGGATGTCATCTACAATGCCGACGGTCACCTTGTCGCTGCGTCTTTGGAAGTGCTTGTCGAGAAGATGATACCCCACGATAGTATCGTCGATGCCGCCTTCTCCGCCGTGTTCTTCCTGACGTTCCGGCTGTTCTCAACGCCAATGGAACTCGTGCACGCCCTTATTCATCGGTACAATGTCATGCCTCCCGCCAATCTCTCGGAAGAAGATATGCTTCGGTGGCAACAGTACAAGGGTATTCCTATCCGCCTTCGCGTGTCCAATTTTGTCAAGAGCTGGCTGGAAATGTACTGGCGGTCAGGTGTAGATGATGTGGCTCTCCGACACTTGGAGTCCTTCACTCGCGAAGCGCTACAGCAGTACTTCCCGGGGCCGTCCCAGCGTATTCTTGATCTCATTGCCATTCGCCAGGATGCGAACATGAATTTAATCAGCCCGAAGAGTGAGCGAGCTCGTGACCCAGGGATGTCTATCAATCCACCGTCTTTCTCCCCTTCCGAGATCCCTCGACCTATGATGACCAAGGCATTGCTCTCGAATTTACGGAACAAGAATTTCGACTCCGTCACCATTACCGAATTTGACGCTCTGGAACTGGCAAGACAGCTGACGATCATGGAGTGTGATCTCTACTGTGCAATCCAACCTGAAGAAGTACTGGAGACAGGGCAGGAGGGATCGAAACCGCCTGTGAATGTTAGGGCTGTGTCCTCCTTGAGCACGGTGGTCACGGGCTGGGTCGCTGAGAACATTCTAAATGAACATGATATCAAAAAACGAACACTTTTGGTCAAATTCTTCATCAAGGTTGCGGATGTGAGTGTTCTTGTTGAGATTCGTTGACGTCAGACTGAATTGTGTATATAGCGATGTACATCGCTGCATAATTTTAGCACCCCCCGCTCAATTCTCGCGGCACTAGACTCCTCAACTATCTCTCGCTTGCATCAGACGTGGCTTGTGAGTCGAGCTTCCGAGACATCGATTATTTGTGTGCTGAGAGGTTCTCAGGGTGTCCCCCAGAAGAACAAGCTGCAGTTGGAGGCGTTGCGACGACTAGCGGATCATAGTCGCAACTACCATGAGTATCGCAGTAAACTTCGGAATACTGCCGCACCTGCCGTACCCTTTTTGGGTGAGGTTAACCGCTTACAGGACAAAGGCCTATGTACTCATTGTATCGCGTCAACAGGGCTTTATTTGACTGACGTGACGTTTTGTCGAGAGGGTAATCCTTCGTACCGAGATTCACCGTTGGCCCCAGGCAAAAAACTTCTGAACTTCAACAAGTACCATAAACTGGCTCGTATTATTCAAGGTCATCAGCTGGTCTCCACCGGTGACGTTGAGTTATTGATTTCATTGATAGACATGCAGCGCTTCCAAGTACCTTACAACCTCAAGAAGATCCCCGAAGTCCAAGAGTATCTGAACGTTGCTTTCGAGAACTCTAAACACCATGGCGATCTTCAAGACCTATATAGGAGGAGGTGCGTTTTCAGCTATCGCTGAACATCGTAGAACTGATTGCGGGAATGACACAAAGTCTGCTTGTTGAACCCAAGCAGCCGGCTGATACTCCGCCTTCAAGCGATATGCGTCACCTCTTTAATTGGGCAACACGTTCGCAGGCGCCACAGCCCACAACTGCCTAATCGTCTGGGACATTACTATCCTTTCCCCCCTAATTTCGTTTCGCTCGGCAATCTCTGGGCAGTTGGATGTCTCATCTTCGACTTTCTGGTTTTTGTTTTATGACATAATCTCGGTTTGCATCCTCCCCTTCAAGGCTGTTGTCATCTACCTAATTCCTCGAAGCATATTACTTCCCATTGACATCTCATTTGAACATCGACTTATTGCATACTCTGGTATATCATTTGCTGTTACAACTGTTTCTGTCTTGTTGTACACGTGCACGGAAGTAGCTAGCTAATCGAACCAGCTCCGTTGAACGAGAGGCTTGAACTTGAGACCCCCGTTAAACAACCCGCCACTAGGCAGTAGTCGAACCAAGGTCAACCCTTCAAAGTTTAGATTATCACTGCCAGACCCTCCTCTCTCGCAACCCGGGTACCGTATGATCAATCGCAGGGTCCTCGAAGATCTGCTCCAGAAGCCTCTAGGACCATACCATGACCGCGATATCCTACATGAAACAGCATGTCAGATGAAAGGCGCCATCAAGCTCGTCCTGTACTCGTTCATCCTCGAACACAACGGTCATGTCACCGGGTACAGCTGCGACCACTTCCCCTCCCCGACTGCCAAGTTCTAACGACCTTGTTCTTGTCCAGCCTTGACGAGTCCGAACCTCCCTTGGAAGGACCCGGGGACCATCGCAGGTTTCGCTTTCGTGGCATCCTCAAGATCGCCGATCCGGACTGGCTCTCTGACTTTGGACTCAAGACCATCGAGGCCGAGCTCAATCTACGCGCAAAGGAGCGTGCGTTTCGACTCGGAGAGGGGGAACGTAGGCTACAGCGGTTGACGTTGGAACATCTCTTCGAGAGCAGGCACCTCACGAAATCGAACGACGCCACCTGGCGAAAGGAGGACGAAACGAGGCTCACGGTTCTGATCCAGGGTGAAAAGAGCTTGCCGGCGAGCTACATGCACTGTACGTGCCATCGATCGTCTCGTCGGGGTAGCACGCACGTATTGACACTGGGCATGATAGCTGACCTTGTACCAAACGGACTGTTGTGGCACTCGAAAGCTCAGTGAGTGTGGTGCGATATCTAGGCCGACGGCGTTCGCTGAACGTCTGCTAGCAACCATCGTAGGTACCAGATAGCTACCATGGACGTGGAAACGTATGCATGCTCTGAAAATTTCTTTTGGCAATGGCGACTTCTTGCGCTCATGGCAAAAATCAGCGATCTACATCCGTGGGTTCCCCTGAAGAAGCGAACGCCGAGATGGTTCGTCGAGAAATACATCGCGGGGTTTGCGTGCCCACCCGAAGACAGACATCGACGGCTCGTTTGGGATGAGCAAGATACGGACGTCGACGAAACGGGAAAGACGGTAACGCCGCGTCACCTTCTCAAGCCTCACATGAGCGAGATACTCGGGTTGTTCGCTGCACACGCGCACTGGTTCGTCACGAACAACGAGGCGAAGAGGAAAAAATTGTTTGACATTGGGCCCTGGGAAAAGTTCGCGAAAGAGGTGCGGAAACAAAGAAGAGAAGCTGCTGATCAAGGGGTGAGATGGGGTTGGCCTGAAGGGCAGGAAGAAGAGTCCCTTGAAGAAGACGAGGGGGACGAGGATGAACTCGACAAGCTGGTCAGGGAAAACCCGGTGATTGGCAAGGCAAACGGGACTCTGGCTCGTAAGATCCAGCTCGCACGAGCCAGGTCGGACCGCGAAACCAAACCAGGCATTGAATCGGGTTCTGGAAGCGAGGGGGATGTTCCGGGTGGTGCTGAATATGTGTCAGATTTCTCGGAGCCATCAGACGCGGAGGATAATGATTCAGACTACCACCTTGCAGAGGAGGAAGCGATGGATCGAATACCATGGCAACTGCAGGTGCCCCCCTTCTTGCCGGACGTAGATGGTCGATGGTGGTGTCCCTTGCGGGAGTGCAATTACCAGATTGACCTATACAGCCTCACGGAGGAAGAAGAAGAAGGGGTCCCCATGGAACTTGTTGGGTATATTCAGGAAAAGCAATGGAGGAACGCGGCATACGACGGGAGGGTCCTCCAAGGATTTCGATGTATGGTAACGAATCACTACTTGAAACACTTTGAAGAACGGGGGGTTAGGGTGGAGAGGAGGGAGGGAAGGGCAAGTCTTTATTCTCATCTCCTCAAGAATACTAGTTGACGACTCATGGACCGACTACAGACGCGATTTGTATTCATCGACGGTAGACAGAGGCACCGAGGTCGTGAGGAACCCATCCGGGGACCGATGCCTGCACGAGGGACGCTGGGGGGCGAGTCGAGGGTTGTTCCAATCGTGCATGCACCACAAGTGGGACATTTCCAATGACAAGAGCTCAGTGTATGATTGGTAGTTCACGATGAATAGATATCATTTTCGCCGAAGTTAGTACCGATCTCTGAGAGCGAGTTGAGTCTGGGATCTGCTGCACAATCCGACTGGTCAAAGGAACTGCTTGCAACTAGTGATGCTGCAATTCACGGAATGGCCTCCATTAATCCAGAAAATAAGTACCCGTCCGACGATGAGAGTACTTTGAAACGTGATACCCGATTCCGTTTCTCTCCAATTTTAGTCTCTCCTCTGTGATCCTTCTTCTACCTGCGCCAGCGTTCGGACCAGTAGGAACGATCGCCGGAGGGTACGTATCCCTCGTCACCCCAGGACCAAAATCATAGACGAATGGTCTACTCTGAGTCGCTCCGAAGAGCCTCGAACTTTCGAGAACGATGGAATATACAGGAGACGAATCGTTTCCTGGAGCATGTACGCTCCAGCCTCGCGATGGCTCACGGACATCCCAGAAAGCGACAGTGCTGTGTCGGGCCGTTCCAGCGGCAACAAAACTGGCATTACCACCGCCACATGAGACGGCGTATATGGGCTCGGGTGACCAAGGATCTCGCAGGGTAAGCACGGGAAGGAGTGTTGGTGGTGAAGAAGACGGGGCCGAACTGGGTGTTGGGAGGAGTTTAGAGTGGGAGACACGGAGGTCGTATATGCGGACCGAGCCGTCATACCATCCCGAGACGATGATTTGCTCTGAAGGACCGAGAGGCGAAGCGGGCGGAGCGCACGTGATGCCGTACACCGCCGAGGGGCGATTCTTCTGGGACTGGAGGGCGACCGACGGAGTGGGAGAAACGCCGTGGGGGGCTATGTAGTGAAGGGAAAGAGGTGCAGGGGATGTGGTGCCGAATACAGCGTATGGCGTCGAGGAAGACGTGCACAGGTGGCTAGTCCAACTCCTTGCGCCCAAGTTGACGGACGTGGAAGATAGGGAATCGGAGACGAGGTTAGTGAGGAAGACCGAACCCCATTGGGAAAGGGAGAGCAGTGTGCGAGAGGAACAGGATATGCTCTGTACGACGTTTGTGCCGTGATGTTGGAGAGCATTCTGTGGTGCGCGTTCGATGTCGACGTGTTGTCTGTTGTGGTCCTGGTAGGGAGGAAGACGGACCTGCTCGACAGAGCCGTCCGCGAACCCGAGAAAGACTGTACGGTCTTGGCCGGTATCAGGGAGAAATGCGACGCTCGTGATGTCGGGTTGGACAGTACCGCGACCGAGATTGAAGGCATGTGAGCGGTCGAAGACGATGCGAGATGGGGATGCATCAGAGGTGTCTCGTACAGCATAGGAATAGAGGACACGGCCTGCAGCGACCAATAGCGTGGAAACGGACAGGGCGATGGCGGGCTGCAGGTTTCCGTGCCACGGACGAGAGAGAGGACGTGCGATGAAGGTGGCACGCGACCAGGCCCGGTCTGCGAGATGGTTGTAGCGGACCTGCGCGAAAGGAGGCCATCGGGAGCGGGATGGGTGGAGAGTGAAGGAGTGTCTCTGGTTGTTTCTAAGAAATATGGACCAACCAAAGTGGTGTACCTGGCTGGAGAGGGTGAGCGACGAAACAAGGCTTGTCTCGGGACATACCAGGAGGTGGAAGAGCCTGCAGGTGGCGGCCAGACGGAGGAGGTCGTCGAGGTCGAGGTGCGCGACGATGAGCACCAGCACGTCCGTGTCCAACGCCATCGCTGATGTAATGCAACGTAGCCTGTACTAAACACACGGCGAGGCAGCCATGAGACGCGATGTCCGCATCCTCCTCGTCGGCGACGGTGCGCGCGTCCCCGCCGTCCCAAACACCGCTGACCATCCATGCAGACGGCGTAGGCAAGAGCACAATCATCACGTCTCTCATCAAGGAGGCCTTCGTCCCGCATGCACGTCCCCCGTCCCTGCCCTCCCCTCGCCCGCTCACCCGTTGCAGGTACAGCACGTCGTCCCGGAGGTCACCATCCCCCCAGAAGTCACCCCAGAGAACGTGACGACTTACATCGTCGATTCCGGCGGTACGTACCACCCACCTCGTCCCCATCTCCCTGCTCCATCTCCCACACAGCCGGTCTACAGGACAGACAACACCTCGAGTCAGAAATACGAAAAGCACACGTCATATGTGTCGTATACGCCATCGACAACCCAAACTCCTTCGACCGCATACCTACGTTTTGGCTCCCCCATTTCCGCCAACTAGGCGTCAACGTCTGTCCCTTTCCCCCCTCACCATACTCTCCTCATCCCGCCCTAGGTGCCTGTCATACTCATCGGAAACAAGATCGACCTACGCGGTGGTGAGGTGACGAATGAAGCTCTCGAGGATGAGATCGTACCTATCATGGACGAGTTCAAGGCAAGCTCCCTCCCTCCCTCCTCGGCTCAGCACTGACCTCTTCCCAGGAAGTCGAGACCTGCGTAGAGTGCTCAGCCAAGATGTCCCTCAACGTCTCTGAAGTCTTCTACTTTGCACAAAAGGCCGTCCTCCATCCTACCGCTCCTCTCTACGACTCGAGAGATCATGTGCGTCGTCACACCCTCCTGAATATTGTTCCACTCAGTCCCCTTAGGCCCTCAAACCTGCATGTGTCGGCGCCTTGAAACGTATATTCAAACTTTGCGACACAGACAAGGACGGAGTTCTCGACCCGACAGAGTTGAACGAGTTTCAGGTTCGTTCAACATCATTTCCTCCAAGTGATCACACACGGTAGCTTTGTTCTCTCATAGCGCAAATGCTTCGATGCGCCTTTGCAATCGCAGGAGCTAGAAGGCATCAAAGAGATGGTGCGCGAACACGCTCAAGGTGGTGTCCGGGACGATGGCCTTACCGAAGCCGGCTTTCTGTACCTTCACACTACCTTCATACAACGTGGGCGCCTCGAGACTACATGGACTGTCCTTCGAAGATTTGGATATGGTGAAGATTTGAAGCTTACCGAGTCGTTCCTCCTTCCCAAGTCAGTCCGACGCCCAGGATTGTCCATCGATTTGACGTATCAATTTAGGTTCGACGTCCCCCATGATTGCTCTGTTGAGCTAAGTCCCAAAGGATACCAGTTTTTCACTGACATCTTTGAGACATTCGACAAGGCAATACCACATGCCAAGTTTCTAACAAAGCTTTACTCACCATCGTTTCTAGGATCAAGATGGCGCACTGAAACCCGTGGAACTCGACGAGTTGTTCAGCACCTCACCCGGAAACCCTTGGGCGGGCCAAAAGTTTCCGGACACCACCCTTGTGGACGGTACCGGCGCTGTTACTCTACAGGGATGGCTAGCTCAGTGGAGGTATGTATGCACAATGTCTCGAGTACCCTGTCCAACGTAACCTCTTAGTATGACCACGCTACTCGACCACAAAACCACCCTTGCATATCTCGCCTACCTTGGATATCCAGATGAACAACGTACGAGTGCCCTCCTTACCACCCGACCACGCAAGGTCGACCGTAGAAAGGGTAAAGTCACGCGAAACGTGTTTTTGTGCTATGTCTGCGGCGCCGCCGGGTCCGGGAAGACGTCTTTACTGCGCGCTTTTACTGGAAAGCCATTCAGTGAAGCGTATGAACCGACGAGCAAGATGTTCAGCGTTGTCAACGCTGTGGATATCGATGGCTCTGAAAAGTACCTCGTGGTGGGTGTAGTTGGTACGGCTTGATGGACAAGTTGACCGTATTCTTTGCAGCTGCAGGAATTTGGTTCAAAATACGAAGCTGAAGCTTTACGGTCGCCAAAGAAGACGGACCTCGCCGATCTCGTCGTTTACGTCCATGACTCGAGTGATACCAATTCATTCTCGTACATCAGTAATCTACGGGTATGTGACATGTGTCGGTGTTTGTTCGTGGTCTGACACGCGTGCTAAAGCAACAGTATAACCTGGACCATATACCCACGTTGTTCGTTGCCACGAAATCTGATCTTGACCTTGCGCAGCAAGTGAGTGCTTTGCCTCACTCCTTGGCCGATATTGACTGATTTAACAAGCGGCACGAGGTTCAACCCGATGTGTACTGCCGCCGGTTGGGTCTTCAGGTTCCAGTTGCTGTGAGCATTAAGACGGGGCAAACTGCGGACGTCTTCCATGTGATGTGCAGTATTGCCATGAACCCGTGAGTTCCCCGTGGATGGTTTGAGAGGCATTTCGTTAACCCGTGCTTTAGCCACGCGGCAATACCAGGAGGCCCAGACCGTGCGCTGACGGCGTCTAAGCGACTCCGAACGTACGTGACGATGACCGCGCTGTTGGGAGGGATCAGCGCAGGGCTGGTGATGCTGTACCGTAGTTTGCTGAGGCCCGGGGGGCCTATTCTTCCCGGATGGACATCTCCCTGGGCTACATGGTTGCTTGGTAGAAGGGACCCTTGACGGACACGTACTTTACATAGACGCTGCACTTAACCAGATCCGAGGTCCGATAGCGAGATCCGCGATTGCCTTGAGGTCGCCGCCTGGAAGTCGTGGAGGCTGCAACGTGACTCGGTACACACAAGCCCCGCATCGATCTCTGCGTTCAACGACAACCACCAACCTCTTCGCCACCACAGACATGGACGAAGACATGGATTTTGACGCCAACACGTCACAGTTCCCCCGCCACCAGCCCCAACAGCGCTATGACGACGGGCGCAAGATGCTGTACGTTCCTGTTGTCCACGTTAGTATTCAGGGGAGAACTAACCCTCGTACGCGGTCGTGGCACGACAACCCAGCGATCTCGTGTTCGTGCAAGACTGTACAGGGAGCCAGGGCTCCTATATCTCCAGCGCAACGAAAAACATAGAAGAGATTTGCGCCCACATCTTCGAGTCTGGCCGCCTCCAATCTCCCGAAGATCTACGTGTAGGTCTTGTGGCATTCCGCGACCACCCACCGCAAGATCATACATATGTCGTCAAGAACTTTGGATTCTCGTCAGACATTGGTAAGGTTCACAGGGACCTTTCGGGGCTCTATGCTTCTGGCGGCGGTGATGGGCCAGAAGCTGTCACGGCTGCCCTGGCCGAGGCGTTGAACATGGAGTGGAGGGAGCATGCAAGCAAGATGGTGGTGCTCATTGCTGATGCACCTCCTCATGGGATTGGCGAGTACGGCGATGGTACGTCCAAGCTGCGTAGGTTGGGAAATCACCTGACGCGTTTTCATCACGCAGGCTTTGACGAAGGTTCACCCGATGGAAACGATCCTTTGCAGATCGTACGCATCATGGCGACCCGGGGCATAACGCTAGTGAGACATGCGGTCTCCTCGCGTCCGTTTATTGATCGCGCTCTCTTTTCAGTTCTTCGTCGCTTGCGAGCCAGCACTCAGCGGATATTCCGTAAGCATGTTTTCTTACCCTCCACCCAAATCCTAGGGCACAGTCGCTGACCCAAAGCCCTGGCATGCACAGTATGCTACCGATTTCTATCAAGCTCTCACGACCATCACCTCGGGTCTTATGCTCCCCTTGACCACCGCTGATCTCCTCTCGCACGCGATCGTCGGAAGCGTGCTTGAGAACCTTGATATGGAGAGACTTGTACGCGAGGTAGGACACGCGGTTGCACAGCGGATACTCGGCAACAACGAGAGTGTCGACGATGTGGCTCGTGAACTGCACGAGAAACTACTGCTCAGGAACGAGAGTACGAAGAAGGTGGTGATCGAGAGTATCTACAAGGAATCCCCAGAAGCGACGCACAACGTATCCGTTTTCATGCATGCTTCATCGTTGGCAGAGGCCAGATCCCAGCTCAGGCGGGTACGTCAAGCACACTTTGCCCCATTCATCGGGCGGATGATGGTACTGATCCGCATTGTTCGATAGGTGCATGGGACACGGTTCACGGACAAATATCTGCTTGCACGGCAGGCCTCCAACCGAAGCTCGTATTCGTACTCTTATGCTTACACCCCTCATCTTCCCGCACGAACAACACCAACCAAGCCCACGCCCGCTCCAAGCATCTTGCCGGGCACCTCTGCCTCTCCGCCACGCAAGGTGGTCACAGACTTTGCGGCGTTTGGCGCGCCAGCAAACGCGAGCGTGTTCGGGACTGCTGTCGCTTCGACACCTTTTTCGCTGGCGGGTAAAAAGGCTGCGTTTGGAGGAATCAGGGACTCGGGTGGAAGGGGAACTTTTGGTGCGGATGACGATGATGACGACGACGAGGGTAAACAGAGGGTTGAATTGCGCGAAGATTCAATATCTCTAGACCAGGTACTTGGCCACGTTTCCGTCGAGTATTCATACTGACGCTGCTGGTGGAACAGGCACGCCGTATCACAATGCAGAGTGCTTGGAGGGGCGCCACAGGCCGAGGATGACAGATTCCCACTGTTTCGTACACAAGTACCACTATTCCTGTGCCCCGTTCATCACCCATGTAAATCATGTTTTTGTTCAGTCACTTTCAGGACCATGTAGAATAAATCCACATCAAGTCGATGACCAGCTCATGATAGTGATGCAATGACAACATAATCTAGGGTGGGGTATCTTTCCGCTTTTTCTTCTTCTTGGATGTGAGAACGACGGTGAGTGCGGCTGCGCCCACACTGCTAGCCTGCAGTCCGTCTATCGACGCACGTTCTTCCTCCAACTTCTTTCGTGTACACTTTGCTGGCTCCGGAGCATCTCCCGCTGACTCTGCCACAGATTTTTGGGCTTGTTTACGAGCCTTTTTCGGATTTTTTTCAGACCGAGTCCGCTCGTCCCTGTGCTTTCGAGCATTCCGATCAAGCCGATCCTTCTTTTCCTTGGCCTTTTCCCCCGCTAATGCCTTCTCTGCCTTTTTAGCGGCCCTCGCGATCTTGCGCTCCTTTTTCACCCTTTTGCGTTCCCTCCGCTCCTCCTCCGTCTCCGTCTTGCCAGCGTCTTCCGATTTCCGCTTCTTCGTTTCTCGGACGACGCTGACATCACGTTCAGGTACAGGCGTGGAGACGGACGACGAAGACAAAGGGGCCACGTGGGCGGTGTCCGCGCGGGGCGCGTCGTCCGGACCCAACACAGGCCCTCTGAAAAACCTCGCGTATAGACCGCGTTTCGCAGCATCTCGCTTGGCGGTGGCCAGGAGCGACAGACGGCCCGCAACACCCAGTGCGTCGGCGTCGGCGTCGGCGCTCGGGGTGGCGCTGCCTGACGTGGAGGCGGGCGTGCCAGAGATGGGTGGTCGGTTGGAGAGGATGCCGGTCGTGGTGCGCCGCGGGAGTAGGGATCCGGGGTCTGTGCGTGGGGAGCCCGAGGGCTGATCCTGGGGAACGGGCGTGAATCGAACGGAGAGCGAGATGAAAAAGAGGGTTACCTCGGCGTCCTCGTCGTCGCTCGATACTTTGATCGTGATCGCCTTTGACGCGGCGGTGAACAGGCTATGGACGCGTATCAGGGCAAAGTTGGATGGAGGAAGAGCACGCACTGGTCCCAGAAGGGGAAGGCCTCGTCGCGGTCTTTGCCCAGACCAGCGAGGTTTTTCTTTGGTGGGATGGCGAGGGGCCTGTCGATGGCGCCG
>JBBPKY010000489.1:0-20254 GCA_038089495.1 Xerocomellus dryophilus
GCAGTGTTTATAGCGGAGAAGCTAAGACAGATATAAAGGGAAGGGCTTGGATCGTACAATAGAAGGGATGAGGCTGCGCGGCATTGCGCATGAATAGAAATAGATGTCCGTGAATGGTAGGTAGGAACGGAATAAAGGTAGCCATGCGCAACATGTAAAATGGAAGTTACGTTTAGGTGGAAGGCGTTCCATAGGAACAGGGAGAAGGTTCTGGAACATGAGAGAGAGAACTTCGACAAAAGAGGAAAAGAAAAAGAAATCGTAACATTACCCCCCTACTAGATCCAAGGCAACGGCATAGGACACTGTAGTATCCATGGACTGACCCACAAGGAGAGTCGCACATATTACTCTGCACGACACTGTCGAAGTCGTCCCATCCTCAAGCATTGTCATCCTCGTATATGTCGGAGACAGGGGATTGTTCCCTGACAGAGGGACGACGGGTAGGGCGAGGGTAAGGGGAGTGAGAACGACGAGGAGGAGGGATGGGGACAGGAGAACGTCTAGTGGTTCTAGAGGGACGGCGAGAGGGTGGTGCGAGGGGTTGGGAGTGTCTGAAAGAACCGGAGGAGCGACGAGAGGAGGAGGGAGATGACGTAGAGGGAGATGGTGGTGGTGGAAGACGACGAAGGGGGCAGCGTTGTTGCATATGGCCTGGTTGCCACCTAAGACAGGTAGGGCATTGATAAACAGGACATTCGGTACGCATATGGCCAAGGTGATGACAAGAGAAGCACACTTGATTATATCGGGGATGGGTACGAGGAAGTGGTACCATTTCATGGCCGCCAGTCCACCAAGACTCAATCCGTTGGTAAACAGCTTCCTCTTCGGTATTCAGAGGGGAAGAAGACACGGAGATGGACGATGAAGACGTCCTGGTTGAGGGAGCGGTGACAAAAGAGGTGTTTGTCGACAGGGCGGTGAGGAAGGAGACGGAGGAGTCGGGGGAGTGGCGTTGGGCTAGTTCCCACATGTAGCGGTCAATGTCATCTAAAAATTCCAGCATTCCAAGCTGGTACATCATCATAAGGAGGGATCCTTCAATGTCGCGATAGACGTCTCTAATAAGGCAGGAGTGCATCGATTGCAGTGGGGAGTTCGTAAGGTTGGTGGCTAGGAGTCGGAGGGTGGAATTCTTCAAAAAGGCACAGCATAGGGCGAAGAGAGGGGAATCCATGTCAAGGAAAGAGTCGATGGCGATGGAGAAGGACAAGTCTCAAAGGTAGTTGGAGAGGCGGAGGATGTCCGGGGAGTCTGGAAAGTTGTCGTGGAGGCGATTGGCATAAAGGGGAACAGTCACGGAATGAATAGGAGTAAGAGTTGTAGCCAGAGACACAGGAGGAAAACTATCTGGTTCAGGAGTGGGAGAGGATCCCCATCCTGCTTGGGGTTCTGTAGATGAGGGATGAGAAATGTCATCGACAATAGTATCATGGAGAGACAAAACTGTAGAGATGAAAGAGACGGTAGAGGTGGCATTGGGAGACATGGTAGTTTCAGCGGGAGTTGGGCAAAGAGGAGAACACGGAGGGGTGAAGCTTCTTATACGAAGTGAGAGCGGACTTTGCATGTTTCAAGTTCTGTTCTGGGACCCAAGAATCTTCTTTGGCGGAGTATCCTTTCCATCGGATTAGGAAGGAGCGGGATTTCGGGGATCCCTGGTGGCGTATGATCTTCTTGACTTCATATTCTTCTTCTCCATCGATAAGATCAGGGGGTGGTGCAGGAAAGCTTTTCCCATGGACGGAGTTTTCTTTATACAGTGATAGGAGAGAAGCGTGGAAGACTGGGTGGATCTTCCAGGTGTTCGGAAGGTGGAGTTGGTATATGATGGGAGATAAGACCTTCGTAATGGTGAAGGGGCCTTCGCGTTTCGGGGCGAACTTCGGGTTAGATACGAGGCATTTCAGGTTTCTGGCTTTGAGCCAGACTTTGTCTCCCTTAGCGAAGGGTTTGAAACCACAGCGGGAGCAAGAGGACATGACTTGGCGGGCAAGCTCGTGGGCGGCGAGAGCCTCATTGCATGCAGCGGAGAGGGAGTTAAGGCGAGCTTCTACTGCAGGGATAGAAGTATCGGTGATTACCGAGGGAAGGGCACGGGGTTCATATTCCATCATGAGATAGAATGGGGACTGATTGGTGACGGAATGAGTGTGGTGATTGTGGGCAAATTTGGCGTGAGAAATGGAATCGGACCATGAGGTGGGGTTTGCGCCACAGAAGATGCGGAGATACGTCTCCACTTCCTGGTTAACTCATTCCGTTTCTCCATTGGATTGGGGGTGATATGCGGTGGAGAAGGAGAGGTTGTACTTCAGAAGCTTTCCAAGTTCCCGAGTGAAGGCGGAGGTGAACTGGGGACTGGGATCAGAGATGACTTTGTTGAAAAGTCTGAAGTGAAGGTAAACTTTGTGGAAAAAAAGAGTGGCTACCCCTTCGGTGGTGATAGTTTTCTTGGTGGGGCAAAGGATTACCCCCTTCATAAGCCCATGGTCTACCACAACCAGTAGGAAATCAAAGCCTGCGGAGAGAGGGAGGTCGGTGATAAGATCACAGGAAATCTGTTGGAAGGGGCGAGTGGCGATGGACTTAATGGGGGTGATCGGGGGAACCGTAGGGTGGGTATTAACTTTGTTCTGCTGGCATACCGCACAGCCTTCGACATACTGTCGGACATAAGTAGCAAGGCCGGGCCACCAGAATTCAGCAACAACGAGTTGACGGGTTTTAAGGAAGCCGGGGTGACCGGCGGTCTCATGATCATGGCAACGTTGGAGAATGGAGCAGCAAAGGGAATCATTGGGGGGAACGTAGATGTGGCCTTTGTATGTGAGGATGCTGCCTTCCATGTTCCAATCAGCAAGGCGGGAGCGGAGGGTAGCAGGGATATTTTCTTGTAACGATTGTAAGGTTTGGGTAACGAGGGTATCATCAGAGGAGGCTGACGCGATGTGGCGAGAGAGGTCGGTGTCAATGAGGTTGACGAAGAGGGATGGGGGAAGAAGAGTAACTCCTTCATTGTCAGAATCGTCTTTGGGAAGGAGATCAGGACGGCGGGAGAGGGCGTCAGGGCCGGCGAGGAGTTTGCTGGGGACGTGGATGATTTTAAGATCAAAGTCGGTGACGTCAAGGAGCCAACGGGCTTGGCGACGGTTCAGGTTCTGCGATTGGCAGAAGTATGTGAGGTTTTTGTGGTCAGTAAAGACCTGTATAGGGAACAGGGAGCCATGGAGATAATGGCACCAGGACTTAAGAGCGTGGATGACGGCGAGGAGTTCACGATCATATATGTTGTAGTTCCGTTCGGCGGGGGAGAACGATTGAGAGAGGTAGGAACAGGGATGCCAATCGCCATTGGAATCAGTTTGGAGAAGAATGGCACCAGATGCATATTTGGAGGCATTGGTAGCGATTGCAAAGGGAGTGGCAAGGTTGGGGAGGTGAAGGACTGGTTTAGCTATGAAGAGGTGTTTGAGGGTGTCGAAGGCAGTCTGACAAGCGGGAGTCCAGTTCCAGGCAAAGTCCTTCTTGGTGAGGTCAAGGAGAGGGCGAGTGACGTTGGAATAGTCGGGAATGAATCGTTGGTAGAAATTGGTGAAACCAAGGAAAGATCTAACGTCTTTGACTTTGGCTGAGGTAGGCCAAGAGGTGATGCTGTCGAGCTTGATGGGGTCCATGGCGAGTTGTCTGGGTTTGACGATCATTCCGAGATATTCGACCTCGGAGGTGGCGAAGGTGCATTTCTCGAGTTTGAGGTGGAGGTCTAGTTCCTCCATGTGTTTGAGGACACGTTTGGTATGCTCCTCATGCTGAGATTCATTGGGGGAGAAAATAAGGAGGTCATTCATATAGATGATGACCCATCCTTCAGCGATCATGTCTCGGAAGGAGTCGTTCATGAATCATTGGAACGTGGCGGGGGAATTGGTTAGGCCGAAAAACATGACAGTGGGTTCGAAGAGCCCCTTATGGGTGACAAAGGCGGCTTTCCACTGGTGTCCATCCTTGATGTGGACATTGTTATACCCCCAGCGAACGTCGAACTTGGTGAAGAGTTTAGTATCTCGTAGTTTATCAACAAGGTCGGAGATCAGGGGAAGAGGGTAAGTGTCGCGGACGGTGTGTTCATTGACGTATTGGTAGTCTTGGCAGGGGCGAAGACCGCCATCCTTTTTTTGATGAAGAAGAAGGGGGACGCTTGAGGGGAGTTGGAAGGACGAATTTTCCCGGAGGCGAGGTTTTTATCGATAAATGCCTCGGTGGCTTGGCGTTCTTCAGGGGAGAGGGGGTAGACTTTCCCGATCTTTGGGGTGAAGGAGTCGTCGAGGTTGATCTTGTGGTCGTAGGGACAGGATGGGGGAACATGGTCGTTGGCCTCTTTGGAAAATACAGAGGCGAATTTGGAATATTCGGGAGGAAGGGTTTTCTTGGGTTTTGCCTTTTCAGCAGCGGCGGCGAGTTCAGTGGTGGTGGTGAGTTTCACAACGAGGGGAGATCCGAGGGGAATGAAATGAGATCCACTTCAGATTATGCGGTTGAGGGTGACTTTTCGGATAGTATCTCCGACAAATTGTTGTTCGGTCCTCCACCCATTGTAGGAGCGGAGGTGGTTTTCAGTGACAAGGTGGACGTTGACGTGATGAGGAGGGGGATCGGAGGGACGAGTGAAGTGGGACTCGTATCGCTTGGTTTTGGTGGAGGAGATGACAAAGAGCTTTGTAGACTGGTCGGTGGATTTATCGAGGGAAAGGGTTCTTTTGGTCCAGTCAATGGAGGGGTTGGCTTTTTCAAGCCAAGGGCATCCAAGGAGAGCATTTTTGCTTCCAAGGTTAATGACGTGGAAGGTTACTTGCTGGTTGATTCCTCCTACTTCGATAAACAGGGTAGAGATAAAGAGGATGAGGCCCCTGGAGTTTGCCGAGCTATCAGCGTTGCGGACGTGGAGTGGTTTGTCGAGGCAGGTGGTAGGTAGGCGATGTTTTCGAACAAAGCCCCAGTCGATACAGTTGATGCTAGCACCACTGTCAATGAGTGCTCGGGTTTCGACGGCTTTCAAGGTGCGCGTAGGGACGATCAGTTTCAAAGGAATTTGCATAGAGCGTGTAGCTTTTACTGATACATTGGCGCTAGAGGGAGAAGAAGGAGGTACTCGCGTCGAAGAAGTCCTCCCTTTTAAAAACCTGAATCTACAGTTTGGACACTTTCGTCGTCCTCGTCGATGTCCTCCAGCTTGGGGAGTTCCTCGGTTTCTACCTTCTTGACGGCAGGGCGAGGTTTCTGGGAGAAAGTGGGGCAGGAGGTACTAGTGTGGCCGGGTTTTCGGCAGCGGAAGCAGAGTTTCTTTTTGATGCAGCGTTTTCACTCATCGGGGGTTAACTTAGAGACCTTGATGATGTCGACGTCCATAGCATTGGGTCGCGCATCTTGGTGGGGGTGGAGAACGAGTGGAACATCTGGTAAGAGGATTTGGAGTTCCTCTTGGTGATTTCTTCGGCACATTCCCATTGGGTTTGGAAGGAAATGGCCTTGTTGTACCAGTCCCCTATTTTGGTAGGGATGGTGTCCATGGACATGATGCGATGCATGAGCGCAGGGGGAATCCCAGCAGAGAAATATCCAATTAGGACATTCTCGTCAGAGATCTCGGCTAGGGCTACGTTGTTCTTGAATGTGGAGATGTATTCGACGAGGAAAGGGGAATATGAGTTGCTTTTGGAGTTTTTGATCATACGCTTGGTCGAGAGCCAAGAGATGGCGTTTCCCATGATGTCATGGTGTTTGAACGACTTCTCGAATTTAGTGATGACGTCGGCGAAGGTTCCGAGGGAGATGGTGGTGCCAGAAATGGCGGCTTGGCAGTAGGTAGCGGCCCAAGTTTGGGTGGAGTCCTTGGTCATGTACGAAAGGGCGAAGGCGATCTTCTTCGCGTCATTGTTGTAGACGGCTTGGTTGACGAGGAGGTAAAACTGGATGGAGTTAAGCCAGGGCATGGCTTTTTCATAGGATCCATCAAAGGCTTTGGGCACTCCAATGCGAAGTTCAGTGGGTTTCGAGGAGGACATAGTGGATGGTGGAGGAAAGCGGGAAAGGAGGGGAGTGGGTGGTGGCGGGGGGGGTAGGGGAAAGAGGTGTGTGGTGGCGGTCAGGGTTGGCGAAGGTGGCGTTGGTTCTCTCGGGATGGAGATTCCCGCGGAGAACTGGTGGGCGAGGTCACGGGTGAATTCTTCTTCCTGAGGGGAAAGAAGTGCGGAGTCAGGGTCAAGGGTCTCTTCTTCGAGATCCGATTGGGATGGCTCAGGAGAAGATTCTACAGGGGCAGGTTCTTGCGGCTGGAACCAGTGAGATGGGCGAGGGGTTCGATGAGCAATGGTGGGAGACTACAGCAATGGTAGCTCCGTTCAGGAGAACTTTGACCTTTTGTTACGCTAGACCTGGGTAGGGACTAACATAGGCTCAAAGAGGTGAATGTGAGGACGAAGAGAGTTGAAGGGACGCTTCAACAAACGCAGTGAGTTGAGGGTTATCCTTTGACAGGCAAAGACGAGAACTCCGAGGTGGTATCCTTCGGAGGGACGAAGGGGTGTCTGGGACTTCCACAGACCAAGGGAGCTGCAAGGGACGTTGCAGCGAGCACGGTATAACAAGGAGCGCCTACTCAGAAGTAAGGCGGAGATGTAGAGAGATCCGGAGGACTGCTTCAAGGTATATTGAGCAGGTCGAAGTTGGGACTACAAGTGATAAAGTCGTCTACTTAAATAGGTGGGGACGCGGCGCATGGACCAAGCAGTGTTCATAGCGGAGAAGCTAAGACAGATATAAAGGGAAGGGCTTGGATCGTACAATAGAAGGGATGAGGCTGCGCGGCATTGCGCATGAATAGAAATAGATGTCCGTGAATGGTAGGTAGGAATGGAATAAAGGTAGCCATGCGCAACGTGTAAAATGGAAGTTACGTTTAGGTGGAAGGCGTTCCATAGGAACAGGGAGAAGGTTCTGGAACATGAGAGAGAGAACTTCGACAAAAGAGGAAAAGAAAAAGAAATCGTAACAGTGAGGGTTTGAAACCTCACGTATCTGAGCTCTACCACATCCTGTGGTGTGAGCCCTTCCTCATGTATCAGATCTTCGGGCAGCGGTTGGAGATCCATATGGGCCAGGTCCTCTATGGCTGCGATGCTGAACGCCTCGCGTTGGTGCAGCAATGGGTTCTGGGGAATTTCTAAAGACATTCTTGGATGATGATGATGATGAGGATAAGGGTGGAATCGATACTTGGGATGGAGGTGGAGTGGAAGGTGAGTCATCCGAAGTTTCTTGATGTAACGCCATTTCAATGGCGTTTGCGACCACGGTAGTAGAGGATGAGGATGGAGGTGGAGGAATGTGGGCGCGAATGTATCTAAGAAACTGGAATGGGCGAGAGCTAAGATCGGTGGCTATATCTGGAAAAGATCTGTCCGGTCTTGCGTCTACATCTTGTTGACTTCACCTATGAACTGTAACTCCAAGTGCTGGGTGCGAGCACATTTCATCTGGCTCTAAGTCATGAGGACAAAGAGGGCAGTGAATATAAAGTGGAATGCCTAGTAGGATTTTGCAATTGGGATGTCTTGGCGGTGAAGCCGGTCGCAAGGGATGTGTCTCGTTTACTTTTGGGCTGGATGAGGTACCAACCTGATCTGTGTTATCTTCTAACAGGAGTGCCATAGTCAGTTGTGCTGGTTAATTACCAATCCAGGATAAAAAGGTGAAGTGAAAGAGATTGCCTGTTCGGCGAATCACTAACTCTCCAGAAGTAACGGTGAACTCTAAGAGTTCATTAGTTTCCACAGTGGGTGTGCCTAAGGCAGTGCCAAAGACAGCGACGACCAAGGTCATGACTAAGGTCATGCCAGTAACCAACCAAGAGCCATAGCACGTGAAGATAGAAGGCATTGTTAAAAGCATGTGAAACAACAAATAGCCTATCTGCTTACGCGGGGCTCATAACCTATCGGGAATACAATCCTGATAGCGCAGGAACACGAAGGGATATGGCGTCCAAGTGGAGAGACTCATTTAGACAATGGTCCTTGATTGGAGAGCAAGGTGAAGTTTATGAGAAGGTGCTAGTGGAATGCTAGGACCTTTGAGTGGACTGAAGTGGGATGGAAAGAACAACTGAAGTCGTTATTGGGATAGGCAGTAAGGCCTATCTTATATAGTGTCTAGGTATATTTGTACCTATTGACATAAACCTTATTATTGTATGATAAGGAGATAAGAAGATAAGCCATGATTGGCTGATAAGGAATGGTGCAAGAATGACACCATATGGCGTGATAATGACATCATGTTAGGAGATAAGAAATGACATCATATCTATGACTAAAGATAAGAATGAGTAATATGAATAGCATAAAGATAAGGTCATAGACCATTCTAGAATCTGGTATTAGGAATAATAATTCTGAATAAAAAATACCAGAATTCCAACAACTGCTGGATTTTCTGGGTCACTCTTTTCATTCTCTCTCTCTCTCTCTGTTTATGTAGCTACCACATTCATTATTACCACTGCACTGCCATGCTCCCTACTTCCCTTGTTGCCACCATGACCAGCATTCTGAACACCACCATCATGCCATGTCTCAATGAGATGAACCACCTCATTGGGAATATAATCCCGATAGCACAGGAACACAAAGGGATACGAAGTCCTAGTGGAGAGACTCACTTAGGATGATGGTTCTTGGTTGAAGACAAAGGTGAAGTTGATAAGGTGCTAGTGGATAGCTAGGACCTTTGAGTGGACTGAAGTGTGAGTGGAAGAACAACTGAAGTCGTTATTGAGATAGGCAGTAAGGCCCATCTTATATAGTGTCTAGGTATTGTTTGTACCTATTGATATAAACCTTATTATCATATGATAAAAAGATAAGAAGGTAAGCCATGATTGGGTGATAAGGGATGGTGCCATAATGACATCATTTCTATAACTAAAGATAAGGATGAGTAATATGGATAGTGTAAAGATAAGGTCATAGACCATTCTAGAATCTGATATCAGGAATAGTAATTCTGAATAAGAAATACCAGAATTCCAACACTCCTCCTTGCTGTTTATCTTATGATGGTTTGTAAGATACAAGTTGAGGTGACTTTCTTCCATCTTCAAACTTCTGCTTGCCCAAGTTCTTGGTAAAGATATTAGTGAATTGCTGATCTGTTGGAACATAGTAAAGTTTGATTTCTCCAAACTCTACTGATTCTCGGATATAATGTTCTGTCATTCAGACATGTTTGGTTCATCCTTCTTGAGCAGGATTAGAAGCAACAAATATTGTGCCTTGGTTATTGATGCATAGAGATAAAGGACCAAGTTTGAATTGGAATTCTTCATATAAATTCCAAATCCAGCAAAGCTATTTGGCAGTTTTGGTCATATCACAGTATTCTGCTTCTGTGGAAGAGAGTGTAACCCTTCATTGTCACCTAGATAGCCAGGAGACTATGCTGTTTCCTAAGAAGATAGCATATCCAGTGGTGGATCGTGATGTTTTAATGTCACCAGCCCAGTCTGTGTTAGAGTAGGTACATAAATCATTTTGGTCTCCATGTCCAATGTACTGTATGCAAAGATCCTTTGAGGATGCAAGATAGCAAATGATATAGATAAAACCAACCAAAAACAACTAGTGCTTTAGGAAATCAGAAGAGCTGGCAACTACTGGAAGTGAAGAGAAAACTAGAACTTGTTAGTCCCCTGAGTCAAACAGTGGATGAGTAAATCCAAGAGAACTAGACTGGAGTTCTCTGGCTGGGACTTGTGCCCTTATATACTATTCTACTGTTTGTACATGTTTGTACTGTATCTACCGATACTAGTCCCAACATAGTTATGGTATGTGGCAGCATAGCCTAGATAGAAGCGTGAACATGAGATGCACAGCACAAAGTTAATGCATGAGGTAATTATGCTGTGATGGTGGCAGAATGGAAGAGAAGAGAAGCATAGTGGAAATAAACATGGCCATGCACTACATGGAGATGAAGAGAAGCATGTGCATAATAAAAGGCAGATCTTGTTATAGTACCACTGTCATATCTGTAGATTTCTCCAAGTTCAACTCCAGTCCTCCGGACCAACTCCGGTTGGTTGCTGCAACTCTGGACCACTTTGGAGTTGGCTATGTTTCTACATTCATCTCTCCATTCTTGTTCCTGACCTATTCTCCTTTGGTACTAAGTGCTGTCGCTATTTAGTATTATCTGTGACAGTTCCATAGTTTGATACTTTCGTACCTCTGGAGCACTGCTCCGAATCCGGACTCCGCAGTACTTCTACTTAGTATATAAACTGTACACTCAGGACTAGTTACCTCAGTTTGAATATCATCTTAGACTCAACTCCTACCCTCCAGAAGTCTTGATGACTTTCCCTCCAGTCCACTTGTGAGGTTAGCTCGTTGCTAAGCCTTACAACCCTTGGACCTCCTCGGTATCTCCATCCTAAATCCAGGACAGGACCTATGACAAGGGTGCACCACATACTGTATGGTGAAGCCAAGTCCCGACCATACTAACTCTGGAGTTCTCGGAGTTAGATCAGAGTTGTTCCAGTCTTAACAGCCACTCAGGTTGCACCTTCACATAATGGACTTAGTTAAACTTCACTCTTTTTCCTTATCTTATCTTTTATCTTATCAGATAACATGGGTACAGCTGTCAAGGAACATAACCTTGTATATGCTGGCCTGTATCCATTACCCACCTTCCTTTTATGGTAATTCATTTTCTCATCAGATCCAGAATCTGTCTTTTGTTATGCACATGCTTCTTTTCATTTCTGTGCAGTACATGGCTATGCTTCATTTCTGCTATGCTTCTCTTCTTTTCCATTCTACCACTGCTATAGTGTGGTTGCCTCATTCATTACTCCATGCTGCATACCTCATGTCCTATGTTTTTATCTGGGCTATGCTGCCACATACAGTACTATAGCTATGCTGGGACTAGTATCAGTAGATATGGTACAAACATGTACAAATAGTAGAATAGTATATAAGAGTGTTGAACTAGGTGGATAGCAGGAACCCCAAAGGGTCTCCTGATCCAAGAGCCCTTTGCAGGGGCTCTGTTCCTAGTAGCGTCATATGCAGAGTGACTGGAGTCACCGCTCACCTTATTGAACATAGTGGTAGTAGAACAAGATCGATTAGAACTCAAATGACTGAGTTTGAACTACATATACAGGAATGGTACATGTGAACTACATTCCATATATAGTAATGTATGGGCTAACTAGTAACAAGTACCAGATGCAGTAGTTCTAACATTCACATATAGCAAGTACTACTCTACTAGCACTGATAGCCTGTATGTTCAACAAAGAGTGCAAGTTCCAGCCAGAGAACTCCAGTCTAGTTCTCTTGGACTTTCCCATCCAAAGTTTGACTCGATTGGACCTAACAGTCCTAGTCTTCACTTCTACAGTTGCTAGTCCTTAGTGATTCCCTAAAGCTTCCAGTTTTGGTTGATTTCACTAGAACTAGACTACATTTTTATGCTTTACTGAATCACCCCTCCCAATGTGTCCACACAAGTCAGTGGTTGGTCTAGTTCTTAAAGACAAAAAGTGCTCATCATATGCGGTACTAGTGCCCATCTCCTTTCACAGGTCACTCTATCCCTTTACCCCTTTTGTTCACCGTTCTATCAAGGATGATCTTTGCCACCCCTACATTGCCTGAGTTGGAGATATTGGGCCACTTCCAGTCAGAGAAGGTTGGGAAGCAGTAGAAAGGAAAAGTAGACAGGAACAGGTCTTGGTAGGAGCACCACCTCTGGACCCAGCATGTGAAGAGGGCAACCCTCTGTTCCCCAGTGCCAGATTTTTCACTGTGCTTGACAAGCCCTTAGAGCCAGCCTTTCTCAACTTTTAAAGAACTCAGGCAGAGAGCGGAATTACCCAGAAGGCAAGGGGCTGCACAGGTTGGTGGCATTTGCCCTCAGATTGGGAGACCCCTAATCTCACAAGAGTCAGTTATCTTTTCGGAACACTCCGAAGCCAGCGTCAATCCAATGACCTCCCAGACCTGTCAGAAGCCCCTCAGTGAGGCCTCTTACCATACATCCTCTGGAAGGAATGTAGGTGGAGCATGATGGATTGTGGATCAGAGATCAGACTCACTCACATCTACCTTGGTGCAGAGCTAAGGTTAGATGATCAGAAAAGAATCTTTGAAGTAAAAAGAGAAAAAGAGGAGGAACAGGTACTTGAGGAAGTACCTGAGAGAAAAAGAAAATGATGGACTTACAAAAAGGTCATCAGACGAGGCCCAGTTGCTGAAGAACCCATGAGGACAAGTAAACACTTATGTTCTCTTAATGTACTACAAAGACCTTCCAAATACCTGTAGTTTCATTTTCAAATCATCATGTCTTCTCTCCCACACACTGGGCAGTTTGACATTTTCTCGTCACATAAAGAACTTTGAAATTTTCAAATTTCACTGATTCCCATTTTCATGCCATGAAAACTTCAAATTTTCATTCCTTTCTGGTGAAAATATGAAATTTTCTTAGCCATCTTTGACATTTTACGTTCATGAAAATAGAAAAACTAAATTTGAAATTTCTATTGTACTTTTGAATTACCTGTGAACGTTCATAAAAAGTCAATATCCCCGGTGTACCATCCACACTTGCAGAAGCATTGACGCTCACTGCTACTCAAGGAGGAGGAGTATGGGGGGATCTAGCTGTGCAACTCAGGATATATATGGAAAGACAAGCTACATCTATGGAGACAAAAAGGCTCCTGAATGCCAACCTTACTGCTGAGCTGGAACAGCTCAAAGCTCAAGTTGTTGCAATATCTAGTGGATTGGGTGCCACTAGCATAAGAAAAAAAGAGCCCAAGTTATCAAAAATATTCACAGATCCTGGTATCTTTGATGGTACTAAAGGAAAGAAATTTGAAGAATGGTGGATCCATGTATAAGCATGGAGGGTTACCAACTACCAAGCACTTGCAGGGGACAAAGGCATACAGGCAGTCCTCTCACGAATGGTAGGCAGAGAAGCCAGTGGCTTTGCACACGTCTGGTTTAATGCCATGCTAAATATGGATGAAGATCTATCTTGGAAAGTATTCACTGAAAAGGTTGAGACACTTCTGGTCCTTCACAAAGAAGGACTGGAACCGCACTGCCATCACTAACTTAAGCAAGGTGTGATGACAAAGGACACCTACTTGCTCAAGTTTGAGAATTATGAAGTTATGGCACAGTATGAGGAAGGATGACTCATTGAGTTGCTCGAAACAAATGCAGACCACCAAATTGTAGAGCAGCTAATTTTGGACAATGGCAGGTTCACAGACCTTGTCACATTCAAACAAGAGCTGTGAAAGGCAGGAATCCACAAGCAGCTTCTTAAGTATATCCAAAAGGGAATGACAGAAAGGGTCTAGAAGAGAGACCCTAATGCCATTGACATAGACACCATCACATGAGGCAGAAAATCAAAATGTTTTAATTGTGGAGAAGAAGGCCACTTTGGAAAAAATTGTGGCAAAACCAAGATTCAGTGCCTGGAATGCCATTTCTTTGGTGGTGGGCATTAGAAGGCATGCTCCAAATGGGGCAAAACACAAGGACAAGGTCAGGGTGGTTGCAAGGTCAGAGTTACAGAGATTAAAGGCACACACATGTCCTGGGATGACGATAAAAGCACCAAACCCGAAAAAGACAAAGGCTGTGACTATCGGCAAGCAATCCAGGGCATGAACTTCGAAAAAGCTCATGCCTGGTGTTACGCTAAGCCCAGGTAGGGATTAATGTAGGCTCAAGGCGAACAAGGATGAGGTTAAAGAGATCATGGAGTTTTCTACAACCGACAAGGACAAGGATGTTGAGGGGTTTCCCTTGATGCTACAAGGACAAGGATGTTGTGGGGTTTCCTATGATGATACGAAGACAAGGATGTCTGGGACTTCCTTTGACTAAGGAGTTGCAGGGGATGCTGCAATGATCGCAATGAGTCAAGGAGCACCTACTCAGAAGTAAGGCGAAGACTTAGAGAAATCCAGGGATTGCATCAAGGTAAATTGAGCAGGTCGAAGTTAGGGAATATACATGGGGTTCGTCTACTTAAATAAGTGGAAACGTGGCGCACAGACCAAGCAGTGTTTCATAGCAAAGAAGCTAAGACAGATATAAATGGAAGACTTGGCTCGTATGATAGAAGGAAGAGGCTGCACAGTGTGGTGCATGAAAGGAAAAGATGTCTGTATCAAGAAAGTGGAAATGGAACAATGGTAAGCACACATAGCATGTAAAAAAGGAAGCTACATTTAGGTGGAAGGTGTTCCCTAGAAATGGGGAGAAGGTTCTGGAAGAAGTGAAAACGATGGAAGAACCACGATGAAGACAAGAAAACAAAAGAGTCATAACACCTGGTTCAAGGACTATGAAACTCTTGCCAATAAGAAGATGGGAAAAGACTAGGTTCAATGCATGTATCTGGGTGTGCTGCAAACCATAACTGATATGAAAACCTCCCCATGGAATAAATCGAAGGAAGCGAGGATTCTGTGGGTAAACAAAAAATGATTTCATCTTTCAATTGGCTGTCAGAGGGGTCCCCTAGTGGGCTCAGCAGGGATGTTACTCCTGTGCTTAATTCCTCTAAACAAAAACAAACAAAAGAACCAGAAATCCTAGACAATACCTTTGTACAAACATTAGTGCTGATGCACAAAATCATGTTATCTATTCAAATAGCACCATTTGAAAAATGGCAAAGCTTTATCTCCACCGACACACTTTTGAACTCAGGTGCAAATGCTATATTTATAAATACCAAATGGGCAGAGAAGCACAAGATCTCTCTGATCAAACTATGAAATGCTATTCCTGTCTTTAACGTGGATGGAACAAGGAATTCTGCTGGTAGCATTACATACTCAGCAGAGTTGGTAGTCAAATTCCAGGGTCATAGAGAAAAGATCTGAGCAGAAGTAATGGACCTCAGGAAGAATTCATTTATTCTAGGGTTCTCTTGGCTGAAATGCCACAACCCAGAAATAGATTGGTTCAAAGGCACTATCAAGATGACACATTGTCCAAGACATTGTCACATCCTCCAGGATAAACCCTTTTTCATCCAGGAGATTGAAAAACAGAAATACAACATTCAATATTAGATCCATGAGAAAATTCATATGCTAGAAGCACAACAGGAAAAGTCAAAAACAAAAAAGACTCCTGAAGAGTTAGTCCCAAAGAAGTATCACTTATTCCTTAAAGTATTCTTGAAAAAGGAATCTGAGCACATGCTGCTTCGGAAACCATGGGATCATGCAATCAATCTCAAGGACATGTTCAAGCCAAAAAAGGGCCACATCATACCCCTCTCTGCTCAGGAACAAGAGGAAGTCACCACGTTCCTTGATGATCAACTAAAGCAGGGTTACATAAGACCTTCTAAATCCCCTCAAATGTCACCAGTGTTTTTTGTGCCAAAGAAAGATGGAAAGAAGTGTATGGTACAGGATTACTGATACCTCAATGAATACATGGTCAAAAACAATTACCCGCTGCTGTTGATTGTGCAGCTAATCAACAAATTACAAGGAGCCAAGCTCTTTACTAAAATGGATCTCAGATGGGGATACAACAACGTCCAAATCAAGGAAGGCAATGAATGGAAAGCTGTCTTCATCTGCTTCAAAGGAGCATTCAAACCTCTTGTTATGTATTTTGAATTATGCAACTCCCCAGCCACTTTCCAAGTGATGATGAATGAGATCTTCTCCGATATGGACAACGTGGTGGTCGTCTACATTGATGACCTAATAATCTTTACAAAAACAGATAATCAGGAGGAGCATGACAAAATTGTTTTGGAAGTGCTCAGAAGACTCAAAGAAAATGATTTATTTGTGAAGCCAGAAAAATGCACATTCAACGCCATGGAAGTAGACTTTCTCGGCATAATTGTAGGATGTAACAGGATCTTGATGGATCAAGAAAAAGTAAAAGCAATTCTAGAATGGCCTGAGCTGAAGAATATCAAGGGCATACAGAGCTTTTTGGATTTAGCAAACTTCTATAGGAGGTTCATCAAAGACTACACCCTAGTGGCAAGATCATTATATGACCTTACTAAGAAAGAAGAACCTTTCCAGTGGAAAGAAGTCCAACAGACAGTGTTTGACATGCTCAAGAAACACTTTACCACCACTCCAGTACTGGCATTCCCAGACATTGATTGTAAATTCCACCTGGAATGTGATGCAAGCGATTATGCAACAGGGGCAGTACTATCTATCGAGAAGAACGGGTCATATCACTTTTCTTGTCTTTGTCTTAGTTCTTCTTGTTTCCCACTCATTCTAGAACTTTCACACCATTTCTTGGGAATGCCCTCTGCCTAAATGCAGCTTCCTTTCTACATGCTGTGCATGGTGACCTTTATTCTGTTTCTACTTGCCTCTTATGGATGTTCTTCCATTTTATATGCCATTTAGTGTAGCCTCTTCCCTTTTATCATATGGCCAAGCCTTTCCTTTTATATCTGTCTTAGTCCTTGTACTACAAACACTGCTTGGTCCATGCACTGCATCTCCATTATTTAAGTAGACAATTCACTGCATGTAAATCCCCAACTTTGACCTGCTCAATTCTACCTTGACACAGTCCCTCCGGATCCCTCTAAGGTTTTGCCTTACTTCTGAGTAGGCACTCCTTTCTCGCTTCGTCCTTGACTCTCTGGTAGCCAATTGCTAACCAGGAGTACTTGTGGAAGCCCCTGAGTTCCCCCATATGTTGCAGAAGCCCTGTGACTCCCTTGTCTGTCAGTAGAAGCCCCCTGATGTCCTCGCCTTTGCTTCTTGTCCCTGTCACTTTGATCCTGTGTTAGTCCCTACTCAGACCTAGCATGACAAAAGGTCAAAGTTCTCCTCATATGGAGCTACTGCTGTTGTAGTCTCTCATCATCGCTCACAGAAATCCTCGTCCCTCTTATTGGTTTGTACTATGAGAACCTACCCCTATTGAATCCTTCCCTAAACCCTCTTACTTGGATGCCAAGGAAGAAATCCTTGACCCTGACATCACCCTTCTTTCTCCCCAAGAGAAAGAACTAGCCTGAGATCTTTCCCATCGATTCTTCTCAGAACTCTCCATTCCTAGGAACTCTATGCCATCTTCTCCAACTCTGACCACCACCATCCCACTTTTTTCCCTACCACCACAACCACTGCCTATCCCTGTCCTATCCCATTTTCCTCCCACTCCAATGTCTTCCCAGAAATCCATAGAACTCTGCATCGGCATCCCTGAACCCTTTAATGGAACCTTTGAGAAGTTGATGCACTGGCTGAATGCTGTGCACTTCTACCTCCTTGTTAACAAAGCCGTCTATGGCTCTGACAAGAAGCAAATCACCTTTGCTCTCTCTTACAAGACTAAAGGCTCTGCCTTGACCTGGGCTGCCATCTACCAGCAATCTGCCATCTTTGGCACCACTATCTCCCTTAGAACCTTCGCTGCCTTTGTCAAGAAGTTTGAGAAGTCTTTCAAACACCATGACATCACTGGAAACACAATCACTTGGCTCTCCACCAAACACATGGTCAAAAATCCCAAAAACAACTCCTACTCCCCCATGCTCATCAAATATATATCTACTTTTAAGAATAATGTTGCCCTTGCCAAGATCACTGATGAGAATGTCCTAATTGGATATTTCTTTGCTGGAATTCCCCCTGCACTTATGCACTGAATCATATCCATAAACAAAGTCCCTAAGACCATCAAAGAATGATTTAACAAGGCTATCTCCTTTCAGACCCAATGGGAACATGCCAACAAGATCACCAAAAGGAACTCCAAATTCTCATATCAGACCTATCATTCCTTTTCCAGCACCACCACCAAGTCCCATGATCCCAATGCCATGGACATCAACACCATCAAAGTCTCCAAACTCACCCCCAATGAGCACAAGCACTGCATTGAGAAAAAACTTTACTTCCGCTGCCAAAAGCCTGAACACCTCAGCACTGCCTGTCCCACCTTTTCTCAGAAACCTTGTCAAAAAGTCCAGAAGGTTGAAAGCAAGGAACTTCTGAAATTAGAGGAGATAGATGATGATGACGAGACAGTACAAACCATACCCATGGGTTTTTGAACAGGGAGGCTTCTTTGATGCAAGTTCTCCCTTCCTTTTCTTGTGTCAATGTATTAGTAAAAGCTTTGCCTTCTATGCAAATCCCAGCTAAGCTTATCGTTCCCATGCATACCCTGAAAGCCATCGAAACCCAAGTGCTCATTGACAGTGGTGCTAGTATCTCTTGCCTTGATTGGGGCTTCATTCAAAAGCATTGCCTACCCACTACTCACCTCGAAAAACCAATTCAAGCAAGAAATGCAGACAATACGGTGAACTCACAAGGTATTATACACTTTACCCTCTGTTATGCTAGGCCCGGGTAGGGACTAATGTAGGCTCAAAGGGAAGAGGGCATTGACTAGGACAAGGGAGTTGAGGGAGTTCCTTCAACTGATGAGGACGAGAACATGAAGGGAGAGTCCTTCCGTGGGTGAGGACGAGAACGTTGAGGGTCTTCCTTCAACGGGACAAGGTTTTGGATGTCTGGGACTTCCACAGACCAAGGGAGCTGTAAGGAACATTGCAACGAACATGGTAAAGACAAAGAGCGCCTACTCAAAAGTAAGGCGAAGACTTTAGGGAGATCCAAGGGACTGCGTCAAGGTATATTGAGCAGGTCAAAGTTAAAGAATACATGTAATGAGTCGTCTACTTAAAGAGGTGGAGACGTGGCACATGGACCAAGCAGTGTTCGTAGCGGAAATGCTAAGACGGATATAAAAGGAAAAGCTTGGATCATATGATAGAAAGGATGAGGCTGTGCGGAGCTGTGCATGAACAGGAATAGATGTCCATGAAAGGTAAGTAGAAATGGAATAAGGGTAACCATGCACAGCGCGTAGAATGGAAGTTGTGTTTAGGCAGAAGGTGTTCCACAGGAACAGGGAGAAGGTTCTAGAATGTGAGGGATAGAACTTCAACAAAAGTAGAAAAGAAAAGAAATCGTAACATTACCCCCCTACTAGACCTTGAGTCATCGATGAAAAGAGATACCCATCCTAATATCTGTGGACTGAGCCACACAGGGAGTTGCACATGTTACTTTGGGCTTCACTGGGGAACTGGTCCCAGCCAAGGGCGTTATCGTCTTCGTACACGTCAGAGATGGGGGATTGTTTCCTGACAGAGGGGTGACAAGTTGGACAAGGGTATGGGGAGTGGGAATGTCATGGAGGGGGAATAGGTACGGGAGAACGTCTAGCGCTCCCAGCAGGGCGGCGAGAAGAAAATGCAGGGGGTGGAGGACGGGAGTGTCTGGAAGATCCAGAGGAGCGGTGAGACAAGGAAGGAGATGATGTAGAGGGTGACGGCGGAGGTGGGAGACGACAGAGGGAGCATCACTCTTGCATATGGCCGGGTTGCCACCTGAGGCAGGTGGGGCATTAATAGACAGGACAATCTGTATGCATATGGCCAAGGCGATGGCAAGAGAAGCACACTTGGTTTTAACAAGGATGGGTGTGGGAAAGTGGCACCATTTCATAACTGCCGGTCCACCACGACTCGATTCGTTGGTACACTGCTTCCTCTTCGGTGTTAAGAGGAGATGAGGAGGCAGAGATGGACGAAGACGTCCTGGTGGAGGGGGCAGTGACAAAGGAGGTGCGCATGGATGGGGCGGTGACAAAGGAGGTGTGCATGGATGGGGCAGTAAAGAAAGAATGGATGGAATCGGGGGAGTGGCGTTGGGTGAGTTCTCGCATATAGCAGTCTATGTTGTCAAGAAACTCCAGCATTCCGAGCTGGTACATCGTCATGAGGAGAGATCCTTCAATGTCGCAGTAGATGTCCCTAATGAGACGAGAGTGTATCGTTTGTAGGGGGGAATCAGTGAGGTTGGTGGCGAGGAGTCGAAGATGGGAATTCTTTAAGAAAGCATGGTGTTACGCGGGGCGTACCAATCGAAGTCGAGTGCAAGGTCAAGTGTCTCGACGGAGGTACTCACAGAGAGACACAACATCATCGAGCACTACTAGGGTTCGAAGGGACTGAGTCTTAAGTGAACGGCTTAAGGATTCGAGAAAGTACGCTAGTATTGCGTAGATCGAGAATGAGTACTAGTTACATGGCAGCTATGACTATATAC